>WTXF01000254.1:0-33382 GCA_022496215.1 Russula brevipes
CTGAGGACAAATTCCCTCACGTAATTAGTGATGTCCTCCTTTTGACCACTTTCGTCATGGAGGGACATTTGATATGATGCGAGAGGGTCCAGGATGTTATGGATGTCGATTTCCGGGCGACTAGTAACACAAATTCGTAGATTTGGAAGATTCAACTCCATGAGATGCTTCAAAAGATCCAGGACCTTCTCTCGTGCTGTTTTCGGAAAGCCAGAAGTATTGGGACACTCGTCGAGGGCATCCACAATAATATAGATTGTCGGTTGTTGTGGTAGCAGGATCATCATCTTCAGGCACTCTATGAGCGCATGATTATCTGGTTGCTGCGACCCGGCGTTGTACCTCGAATATAGTTTCGAGAGGACATCATTGCAAGAATCGGATTTAGCGCAGAGCTGCGCAAGTAGGGAAGCCAAGAGGCCACGAACGTCTTGCTTCGCGACATCTTTGAAGTCGAAATAGTGATAACACATGAGGGTCAATCCGGCATCACATTTCTCCTTAATTTCTTGAATGATCGATGAGCTAATGGATAAAATAAGTGAATCAGATCAGGAGACACCGGGGACCACACATACCATAAGATGCTCTTGCCGGAGCCCGCTACAGCAAGCAGCGATCAGTAGCAGTTGGCAGATGCGAGTCACGAAGACATACGATTCCCATGGATCCACAGGAGCGACCCCTCAGACATCCACTCTCTGTATGAAATTCCCTTGGTGAACCAAGCCGCACTTCCACTAAGATGAGTCTCCCAAGCGGTGTTATGGTTCGTCGATGAATCTGGAGGGGAGAGCCAATTTCGAATGTCCCTCTGCAACTGGTCACCTGTCATGTGGACTCAGCATCGACGACAGCCGTCACGAAGATAGGTGGGGGACTGACGCTTCATCTGGTTCATTTCGCTAGTCATGTCTTGCATCGTAACTAGGTACATCAGTCAGCATAGGAATCATCGATAATAATCTTGACATACCCAGAGCTTGTAGCATGCCATTCGTCGATGCATCGCCGTCTGTTCAAGCAAGTCATCAACCGTTGTTAGCAAGCGAGTAGAGGCTGCGTACCGTTCATGACCACCTTCATATTGTTGACCAGACCATAAACAACTTGCAGTGTCTGTGCTACGGTGATGCGAGCCTCGTCGTGCGTGAGTCGATCCAGCCGTTGTAGCACTGCTTCGATCTCGCTCTCTCCCAAAAGCTTCTTTGCGAATTTTTCTATGCAAAGTTCAGCCATTGGAGAATGACACTGGAAACTGGACCGCTTACTGAATCGCCCTTGCTTGATCTGCTTCGTGGCCAATGCAAGTACTGAGAGCACCTCCATCCAATATCTTCACGATAATATTGGACATAATTGGCGTGGATGGGATCTCGGTATAAATACAGAGGCGATCAAGGAAATTGGTGACGCATTCGAACATGTCAACCAAGGCATCATAACTTGCCCCGACAGCGATAGCAGCCTGATGTACGCAGCCGTGATGAGGACAAAATCGAAAACGTGAGGGAGATACATACGCCAAGGAGAACATCGATACCAGAGAAAATTGCTTTCGTTGGCTGGAATGGCACCAATATGCAATTGGGTGAGACCTGATCAGATCTTTGAAGACGGCGCACTGACCATGCAAGTGGCATCGCCGAGAATGCCAGAGAATGCATGAAGGACATGCACGAGTGGTTTGAGACGGTCGATAAACATTCTATTTCTATCGCGGTAATCTTTGAACTGTTCCACTTTGACTTGAAGGAGATCTAGGACATCATCGGCAGACTGGCAACCCTGGAGCGTCTCGGTGAACGGGGAGTTGAAAAGGTCTACCCCGGTTTGCTTGAGGTAGTCAGCGAGTGCGGCATCGAAAATGAGTTGAAAGTTGGAAGAGGAGGTGGTTGACGAGGACATGGACACGGAACTGAGAGACAGGACTAGCTGGATGGGATGATGGGATGAGGGATGCGGGTTGAGGGGTAACCGAGACATGAGACATGCACGAGGCGTACGGCGTACGGCGACTACCTCGAAAGGAGACATAGCCTCTTTCATTGACGCCCACCAAAGATACTGGTTATCGTTGACATTAATATTTGAGAGCAGCACGGCTTGCGGTCGATTCTGAAACGTACAGAGATTTGAATACTGTGGATCAGAGCCAACGTCGGGCAATGATCTCCCTCGATATTCGACAATGCACGACAGTGTTCAGCAATTTGCGTACAGGTGGATATTTTGTGTCCGTGAGGAACAAGAGGACAACGCAGTTGCTCTCCTGTACACTGGAAACGAAATTGTGATACAAGGCCCAGAAATCTCAGAGGGCACTCGCCTACCTCCTCACAGAGGAAAATCACCCCGTCATTCTGGCAAGAACATATATCAATAGATCACTCCCATTCGTGTCGAGGGCGGATCATGTCGAGCAGAGTTGAACGACCCGCTGAACGTCTTCTGTGGCTTCGAATGACCTTGGCATGCGAAATGAGCCAAGGAGTACTCTCGAATTCCCATATTTCGTGTTGTTTTCTCTAGACAGATTCAACTTAGCTCTTGCTCAGTTTAGGCGCTCAGCGCTCCGCGGCTCAGAATTCTTCGCGAATTGTTTATGGTGAGCTGCAAGGTTGAAAACACAAAGTTTTGTAGGCCAGAGAAATGCAGTTTTCGCTTCGGACTAATGCCAAAGGACGGGGAGGGGTCAGATGTCTTCGGATGGATGAGACCACCCTGACCAGTGATTGTGCAGTAAGAGCCGACGAGCAGCGAAATCTTGGGACAGTTGGGGGCACTAAAGCGACCTGGTCGATTCGGGAGATCATGCATCGATCATGTTCCCCGCACGCAGACCACTCCTCGACGCATTGAAGGGAAACGCTATCCAGGAGTGTTCTGCAGATGCCATCACCTCATGGTCCGTCGACGGCACGAGAGCCCATGCTGGTTGTCCATAGTGAGGCGGCGGACGATGCGCGGGACTCCGACGGCCCGCGAACAGTTCCGGGATCTGTTCGCGGTGTGGACGACACCCTGAGCTCGGCGTCAAGTAGGATGCAGCCCTGGAGGACGACGGGGCAGCACAGACTATGAGCTTAGGGAAGAAGCCAATGTCATTGATGTATTTCGAGTTGGATCCACGCCGGAAAGGCGACACGAGCGAATGAATCGGAGGTGGTGAAGAGCGTTTGGTGGAATTTCATATTAGTAGCGCGCTGCGTGTACACGAATGCGCTTAACGATAGAACTAGGAAAAGGAAAAAGTCGATGTCTTGCGCTCAGGATCGTGGTTTTGAGTCAGTGGATGGCGCATAATACTAATACAACGGTGTACGTACTAGGACGTGACCCTACTCAATTCCTTAACTATCGTCGTTCGGTGCGCGGTCTCTCATCTGTGACCGGTGGTAGACTTGTGAGGTCACGACGGACAGCTAGGGCTTGGTCGTCTTCTGCTGCTGCGGCGAAAATGCGAAAGCACCCTTGAGCAACGGGGCTTCACCGCTTCAGAGAAGAAAGGTCAGTGTGAAATGACACGACGCGCGGTCTGAATAATTGGAGTTGGGTTGATGGCGTTTCCGTTGATGTATTTTCATGTTGTCACATCTGTGAAGACAGGTTTGGAAACCTCAGCAGCTCCTCCAGAAGAGACAAGTAGAGCAAAAGCCTCGGAACGGGGACTGCTGACGCGTTCAACAAACACCCGGGCCGCAACAACAGGCCGATTCTTTCCACCTGCCGCACGGTCCGGGCCACTCCATTCAAATTAATTGCAGTTAACCTACTCTTCGCTAGTACTCTTCCGAGAGACAACCCCCGCAATTCGGAGCGTTCTCATCGTGCCAGGCTGCTGTTACTCTTTGTTAACGGCCATCCCATTGGCTCTTCCACCTTCTTATAGTAACGATCCTTTTTCGCCGACGCACCACCCAATAGAGAGAAGCTGTACATGATAGGCATGGGGTCGCGCTGCGTCGCCCCCACAAATATGCGCACTGCTTGAATGGTGCATGTCCTTGAGTTACGCGTACAAATTGGTGCAGTGATAAGGTCAGCTATGCCCGTTTCTTGTGCATTCCGAGTTGGCTTCTCCATGTCGGCGTGGGGTGGTACCTCGAAACTTGAAGGAGAGCTCGCGAGTGGGGCGGGGGTACCCACATCCCTTCCCAACCTTTGCCTCAGACAGACTAGTTGTCTCTGTCTGTGTGAGGCGCAGAGCATTGCCGTGTCCCCACATCAACCGTGGACGGTCTTGCCGGGTCGCAGCAGGTCGCAAAGCTGGGAAGGTGTGGCAAAAGATGTCGATTCGGTTCGGATATTTCAATGTTTGAGTGAATCCCATACGTAAGGCCGCGCAAGGACAATTTTCAAATGCCAAACAGTGAGGACTGGCTCGCCTGTTATGGTAGATAAGGGAGTCGGGATGTTCTGACCATGGTACCATTTGTCTTGCTTCCAAAGGGGTAGATGTGACGGGGTACGTAGTACAGGTACTGATGATGCATGACTGACCTGAAAAAATGCAAATGCAGAGACAGAGACATCACGAGGTATCTATTCTAGAAGTAGTAGCCTTCTGGCCCAGTGGTGGACAGAAGGAAAGACACGAACTAAACGTCGCTTCAATAATGCTCATCTCCGTCGCGGTGGTGTCAAGGCCAGTGAATGCGCACCAGTCGTTGACAACAAATCCGGCCCCAATGACATCGGATTCTCGATTGACAACACCGGCCAAGGAGGGAGCGAGGTCGCCGAGGTGTGAGTATCAACCACGCAGCACTAGATAAACGATGAAAAAGAAACGAAGGCGCACCACCAAGGGAACCTGTAATAGACTCGACAGCTCGTCCTGATCTTCGATCGAAGTCTTCGGATAGACAAGACCACCCTGATTCATGATTGCACAGTAAGTACCCGTCGAGGGCGATCGTCTGCCGGGAGAGCGTTCTGCAGGTGCTGTAGCTCCTGGTCCGTCGTCGTCGACGGCACGAGGTGCCCGTGGTGGTCGCCCGCCGCGATGCGGCCGACGATGCGCGTGCCGTCGATGGAGGTGTGCACGATGGAAACCACGTCGCCGAGCTCGGCCTCGAAGGCGGAGTAAAAGTTGGTGCTGCCTTGGATGGAAGCGAGGCAGTAGGCGTTTGTGAGTTTGGAGAAGACGCCGATGTCGCTGCTGTTTTCGAATTGCATGCCTGATAATTTTGGATAGGTGAGCGTTGGGTACACCGACTCGGAGAGAAGCGGGACGTACGGGTGGCCATGAAGTGAAGGCGGGATATGGGGATGGATTGAAGGACTGAAAAGGACGGGGCGTATACAGGCCCGTGATCGATGATCGGGTCAGGACCGGAACCGGATCGCCGTCGCAAACTGCGGGTGAGCAACTCTCCTTGGCTCCTTTCTACGCGCTTGCGTCTCAAATCGCTCTCAGACATTGTCATATCTACCCAATAGAATCCAGTCCAGCTCTTCATGCTGTTCAGGAGAAGAGGCTTCACGAATGGGACTGAAAAAAAACGGCCTGAGATTACATCGGCACGAGCCGCACGACTCGGCGATCGACGATGTCCCTGTACAGGATGCTGGTCACTTGTGAGTTGTTTGATGCCCTCCCATTTCATCGTATCAAAGTACGCCGTTATTCACGTCGTACTTTGTCACTCTGATATTTGACTTTCCAGCACACTCATCGAGGCCGGAAAGAGGTCTTGAATACTCTTTACTTCCGAGGCACCGACCTGGCCGCGGAGACCATAAGTTCTGTCTTATTCATACTATGCCACCACTAGTCGATACAGTCCCACAATGAACCATTTAATCATCGCCTACAATACAGAAGCATTACTGCTTGATCCTCGCCTCGGAGCCTTCAGCAGTACAGTATCCACATTATTCGGTGCCTCCTCGCCCGGCTTTTCCTCCCTCTCTCTTAAGGTACTTGATGGTGGCAGCGGGTTAGACTACAGAACAGACCACGTTGTTGGGAACTCGTTCGCGTACATATCCAATCGAGTCGGACTCCTTCCCAGTGCCGACACGACCCTTTGTGAAGGCCTTCAGAGATTACAAGCTCACCGTGAACGTCGATTTTGCGTACCTTCGCCAGGAATTGGCAGGTACCGGTGCATTACGCTCCCTTCTCGTCGGCAAACTACCATCCACGGGCCTCACACACTGGTACGCTGCAGTGATCTTGCAGAGGCCCTCCCTCTACATATCGGCATCGGCATGTACGTCGCCGCATTCCAGCAGTGGCCGCCCACGCATCTGCTACAGTGACCGCGCAGATGCACTCAAGAGACCAGCGGCGCGGCTGGTAGACGCAGCTGGATAGAGCAAGGAATATAACGCGATGAAGTGTCGAGTGTCGTGGGTGGTGTCGTGGAAGAGGTGTGGCCATTTCTTGCAGGAGAGGTACAGTAACTCTTCACGGATAAGGAGAGAACATCATCCATAGAGTGCCAGCAACCTGACAGTGGCACAAAGCCAAAGCTGCCTGATGGCCTTTGGTATTGCGCAATTGAAGGTCTCATTCTTGTCGGAGCTACATGTACGATTCAGTGTGTATTATACTCTCGATAATATTCGCTCAGACTTCCTTTCATCAACGAATGGGGTTCTCGACTCTTTCTTCTTCCATTGTCCGAAGAATTGACCGAGCTCTAATTCAGGCAACATTTGGAGCGTGCGATGTGCGTTCGTTTCAACACCCTAGTTAATTACAAACTGCCAGCTCGTATTATCTGCACAAGCTACTGTTCGCATTTCAGGACCGAGATAGTCGCGTTTCTGAGGATGTGAAGCTTACCCAACGATGACAATCACCTAGACACCACGCCCGTCATACCGAGACAATAATTCTGCGATCTCCTGTTCTCCTATTCGCGATGCCTCATCGAGTGCAGTCCGACCATCCTGGTTCCTTATTTCCGCTTTTGCTCCTCGTTCGAGTAGTAGCTGGACAATTTCGATGTGGCTGTTCCCTGTTGCCAGATGTAAAGGAGACCAGCCGTCTTGCTTTGTTGCGTTAACATTGGCGCCGTGATCGAGCAACAGCAGCACGATATCGAGGTGTCCATTCCGTGACGCAGAATGCAATGGGGTCCACCCGAATTTGTCCCCAAGATTCACGCCCGCGCCATTCTTGATCAATTCCTTCGCAACATCCAGCTTTCCATATGTCGACGCAACACACAACGGTGTCTCGTGAATTGCATTCCGTTCATTGACATCCCCACCGTGACAGAGTAGCCATCGCACCGCATCAGCATTCCCTTCCCTTGATGCGGAACATAACGATGTGCCCTCAAAGTTTGGGGTAGTTTCTTGCTCGCCGTGACTACCTGACGGCTGGACAGCATCGGCAAGTGAGTTTCGTGATCCTTCGTCCAAGAGACTGGCATCTATGTCATCCCGAGAGTCTACACCATCTACGCGCCCAAATAGGACCCTCGCGACTTCGCGGTTCCCATTCGCAATCGCCACATCGAGGGGCGTCTTGTTGTTGTTGCTCTGCGCGCTGAGATCTGCACCTGACTCGAGTAGTAGTTTCATTATCTCGGGATGTCCACTGTGTGCTGCCTGGTGTAACGGGGTCCATCCGGATTGATTTTGAGTTACTGGATTTGAACCACCTTGGAGTAACAATCGTACAACCTCGAGGTGGCCATTGTGAGACGCCTCGTCCAGAGGAGTCTCTCCATCGATGGCTCGGTTTCTATTTCTGCGCCTCGCTCGATCAGCAAGGCCGCAACTCTGTGATGTCCACTGAGGGAAGCGAATTGCAGTGGAGACCGGAGATCACGTGCACGTGCATTTACGTCAGCACCTCGATTGAGTAACTCGTGGACGACATCGAAATGTCCGAGATCTGATGCTGACATCAACGGTGTGCGGCCATCATCTCGACGGGAGTCGACAGCTGCGCCATTGTTGATTAGCAACCGCACGACGTCCAGTTGTCCATGGAGTGACGCTGTGTATAATGGAGTCCTGCCATCATTATCACGGGATTCGATATTTGCGCCACTCTGGATCAAGAACACCACGATCTTTGAATGTCCATACCGGGATGCTGCGTATAATGGAGTCCAGCCGTCATTTTCAGAGGAGTCAACGGCTGCGCCACTCTGGATCAAGAACTCCACGATCTTCGAATGTCCATACCGGGATGCTGTGAATAATGAAGTCCAGCCATCATTTTCAGAGGAGTCCACGGCTGCGCCACTCTGGATCAAGAACTCCACGATCTTCGAATGTCCATACCGGGATGCTGCGAATAATGAAGTCCACCCCTTGTTGTCACGGGAGTCCACGGCTGCACCACTCTGGATCAAGAACTCCACCATCTTTGAATGTCCATATCGTGACGCCGTGTATAATGGAGTCCACCCCTTGTTGTCACGGGAGTCCACAGCTGCGCCATGTCGTACCAATACTCTTGCAACATCCAGTTCTCCTGTCCACGATGCAGATCCCAACGGAGTCTTTCCGTCCTTGGCTTTCACGTCCACATCTGCGCCGTGCTCGAGTAAGAACTCTACATGATCACGACGTCCGTTTGTTGATGCTATATGCAATGCACTCCAACCTTCTCGGCCTAAGGCATTTATGTCTGCACCGCGATGAAGGAGCAGCACTGCAATCTCCATGTCTCCTCTTGCAAGCGCAGCATGCAACAGAGTACCGTGGTATCCTCCCGAGCGTTGATTTCCCCGGACGGGTGACGAGCAGCCATTCAACAACGTCATGGAACCCACAAAGTGTCGCATAGTATAACGGCAGGGCTTCTGGTCGAGTGGGACAACTCGTGAACATGTGTTCTTTAAGAGGATAGTCAATGTCGAATATCCATGTCCACGTCGAAAATGATTGATTTTCCGCGTCAAACAGACGCTCCATTCCGTCCTGGATCCTTGACGAGACGCACTCGAATCGAGCATGATCTGCCCAGTACCGCGCAGCATACATCGCGAATGGAAAGTTCCCGATGTTCTGTTTATTGACCGAACTCCCGAGATGGAGTAGAACGCTGAGGGAAGCCTGTGCGAGAATGGTATGTGCCGACAGGGAAACAATGTGATATCGGGAAAGTTCTGCTCCCGCTTTCGAAAGGCGGTCTGATGTGAGGTACTCCTTGACGGAGAAATGCGAGAATTGCACAATTGGTGACCCGTCGACGTTGACGATGGTGACCAGACTGGAACATGCGGATAGAACAGCCTCACGGGTGTCCTCCAGCCGCCAACCGATGTCATAATGGGGAAGCGTTTCGGGGCCAAACCGCATCGCAAGAACCTCCGCAAGCTCTTCGACTCGAAGAGGGCGAACAGACATGGCAAGGCATTGGAACAACCGGTGTGCGTATTCTCGCTTCCCCTTTTCTATCCCTAAAAGAATTCGCTCGTAAGTCTCGTCCAATGTTTCCGGTAATTCATCGACAGCGTCACGGAGACTCGGTGGAAAGCAGGTGCGCAGTAAATCCAGCTGGCAAACAATCCATCGAAACCTGTATGGCCACATAAACAATCATAGTCAGGTGCCATAGCGGGGGTTACTTACATCCCTCCTGCCTTCGCTGACAGTATATCAATGACCAATTGCTTGTCCTCTGCTCTCCATCTCCGCATCTTTCGGTCCGTAAGGACAATTGTTCTGACATAATCAACAATATCCGTTTGTTGACCACCTTCATCATGGAGGGACATGCGATGAGATGCGAGAGGCTCTAGAACGTCATGAATGTCGATTTCAGGGCGGCTTGTAACACAGATTCGTAGATTTGGAAGATTCAACTCGACGAGGTCTTCCAAGAACTCTAGGACCTTTTCGCGTGCTGTTTTCGGAAATCCAGATGTATTGGGACACTCGTCGAGGGCATCCACGATTAGGTAGATAGTTGGTTGCTGTGGTAGCTGGATGATCTTCTTCAGGCATTCCATGAGCGCATGATTATCTGGTTGCTGCGACCCGGCATTGTACCTCGAATATAGTTTCGAGAGGACATCATTGCAAGAGTCGGATTTGGCGCAGAGCTGTGCCAGTAGGGAAGCCAAGAGGCCACGAATGTCTTGCTTCGCGACATCTTTGAAGTCGAAATAGTGATAACACATGAGGGTCAATCCGGCATCACATTTCTCCTTAATTTCTTGAATGATCGATGAGCTAGTGATTAAAATAAGCGAGTCAGATCAGGAGAGATCGGGAACCACACATACCATAAGATGCTCTTGCCGGAGCCCGCTACAACATCCAGTGACAAGCGGCGATCAGTAGCAGTTGGCAGATGCGAGTCACGAAGGCATACGTTTCCCATGGATCCACAGGAGCGACCCCTCGGACATCCACTCTCTGAATGAGCTTCCCTTGGTGAACCAAGCCGCACTTCCAGTATGATGAGTCTCCCAAGCGATATTATGGTTCGTCGATGAATCTGGAGGGGAGAGCCAATTTCGGGTGTCCCTCTGCAACTGGTCACCTGTCATGCAGACTCAGGACCGACGACAGCCGTCACGAAGAAAGGTAGGGACTGACGCTTCATCTGGTTTATTTCGTTCGTCATATCTTGCATCGTAACTAGGGACATCAGTTAGCATAGAAATCATCGATAATATTCTTGACATACCCAGAGCTTGTCGCATGCCATTCGTCGATGCATCGCCGTCTGTTCAAGCATGTCATCAACCGTTGTTAGCAAGTGAGTACACGCTGCGTACCGTTCATGACCACCTTCATATTGTTAACCAGACCATAAACAACTTGCAGTGTCTGTGCCACGGTGATACGAGCCTCGTCGTGCGTGAGTCGATCCAGCCTTTGTAGCACTGCTTCGATCTCGCTCTCTCCCAGGAGCTTTTTTGCAAATTTTTCTATGTAAAGTTCAGCCATTGGAGTGACACTGGAAACTGGGCCGCTCACTGAACCGCCCTTGCTTGATCTGCTTCGTGGCCAACGCAAGTACTGAGAGCACCTCCACCAATATCTTCACGATAATATTGGACATGATCGGCGTGGACGGGATCTCTGTATAAATACGGAGGCGATCGAGGAAATTTGTGACGCATTCGAACATGTCAACCAAGGCATCATAACTTGCCCCGACAGCGATAGCAGCCTGATGTACGCAGCCGTGATGAGGACAAATCGAAACGTGAGGGAGATGCATACGCCAAGGAGAACATCGATACCCGAGAAAATTGCTTTCGTTGGCTGGAATGGCACCTATAAGCAATTGGGTGAGACGTGATCAGATCTTGGAAGACGGCGCACTGACCATGCTAGCGGCATCGCCGAGAATGCCAGAGAATGCATGAAGGACATGCACGAGTGGTTTGAGACGGTCGATAAACTTTCTATTTCCATCCCGATAATCTTAAACAGTTCCACTTTGACTTGAAGGAGATCTAGAACGTCATCGGCAGACTGGCAACTCTCGAGCGTCTCGGTGAAGGGACAGTTGGAGAGGTCTACCCCCGTTTGCTTTAGGTAGTCAGCGAGTGCGGCATCGAAAATGAGTTGAAAGTTGGAAGAGGTGGCTGACGAGGACATGGACACGGAGCTGAGAGACAGGACTAGCTGGATGGGATGATGGGATGAGGGATGAGGGTAACCGAGACATGAGGCACGAGGCACAAGGCGTACAGTACGGCGACTACCTCGAAGGGAGACACAGCCTAAGTGTTGCAACGGCTTAGCTAATTAGCGGCTAGCCGATTGAGCCGAGCTGTAATTGAGCCAAGCTGAGCCAGCAACTTGGCTCCCTTTACCCGATGGCTGCTGAGCTAAGCCGAGCTGTTCACCAGCCGTGCAAGCCGCAAGCTGTGGCTCGACAGCCTAATCTGCGGGGTGACACCGTGGGTTAAATTTGTCACCAAATTAGGAGCTGACATGTGTGACATGTGTGACATTTGTTACTGGTCACAGGGGTGCTGACATGTTGAGAGCCTCGTCAAAGGGCCTATTTGCAGTTTGCACCACCTTCGTCATTCATTACTAGTAATAAGTATGCACTAATGTTCATTCATGACATTAGACATCTATTTCAGCATCAACATCATGTCAGACAAGGAAGTGGCCTTCAAGTTAGAGTCTGTGAAGCATCCTCAGCTTGAGTATGAATCCAAAGTTTCCAACGCTCGCCGTATATTTGACACTCCACCTCATTTCGCGTGCAGTCCGAGACCTGCAGCGAAATGTTTAACCTTTGCTGAGGGCAAGGCCTTGGTGAGTGTGTGGTATTGATGGTTGCGCGTGAATGCGATGGCTGCTTGATTGCTGGAAAATATTGTTTCGGGGTTCTTGGGAAGGTCTGATACTTCGGGGGGGGCTGCGGAGCCACAGTGCCTCCTTCGCCCATGCATTGCCATGACATACTCACTCTCGGTCACCGGGGGGGGGGCAATACAATCTCCTGGCATCTTGGTGAGCATGGCACGGCACCGTCGTCGATGGGGAACGCGTAGCCCAAAGTGGCACGCCGATCCTTGGCCATCCTGCTGTTGGCGTCCACATATCCCTCGAGCATGTGCTCGGTCTTGCTGTATGGAGGCCACAGGTCACACGTGCAGGCCAGGCAGCGGTCGATCCACTTGACTGCCTCCCAATGCACTGGATCGGGGTTGGCTGCGAATCGCACGGCGGTAGCGACTGCAAAAGCGGTGTCAGGGTGCATGGTCAACGGCTAAGGGCACCCATGGCCTCTCGGTGCGGCATGCCACGCATGACTGCGAACTCAGTCACCTTCTTCGGTGCTTGGTCAGTGCGGGTGTCGCAATTGCGCTTGGTCACAATGCTGGGCATACAGTGGGGGTCAGGATCGCTGAGGTCAGTGACCTCTACATGCTGGCACAGTCCAGCTATGAAGGCCTCGATGAGGGCCTTGTCACTCTTGGAGGATGCTGCTTGGTTGATGGCACACTGCTTGAATCCAAGGGATGTGAGGATGGGGTTTGATTCCCATCTGCGGCAGCCAGGTGGCTCAGGCTTGACATGCTTGACATCGTAAGGCGCACTGGCAAGCGTTTATTAACGTTTATTCGGCGGTTAGGCCGTAGGTGGGGATCGTCGACTTAACTTAGCGGAGTTCTAAATGTAAACGAAAGCGGGCACGGGCGGTCGACTGCCGACCGCCGGCCGCTCGCCCGCGTGCTTCGTGAACGAACGAACGAACGAACGCACGCCCACACGCACGAACGCTGCACACGTCAGGACGGTCACAGCCGCAACTGCCGTGGCTCGGAAGCTCGCCTTCATCATCCCCACCGCCAGAACGGCCATCTTCGTCCCTGCCGCCTTCATCCCGGCCGCCTTCATCCCTACCACCTTCGTCCCCACCTCCGTCCCCACCACCACAAGAACAACAACAAGAACAGCAGCAGCAGCAGCAACAGCAACAGCAACGACAACAACCACAAAACGGCCACGAGGCTGCCCAAGGGCTCCAAGAATGGCCTCAATGCTGGCAAGAATGGGAGGCCCGCACGGCCTACCATCGGCCAGGCCATCAGGTGAGTGCGGGTGCGAGGTTGTCGTGTGAGCGGTGCCCAATGCTGACCGTCGCCCACCTTCTCCCAGACACAGACGATGCCCACATATCCAGGGACAGCCTTGTGCAGCACGTGCATGCCTCAGTGTCGACCAGAACAGGAACGGGAACGCCCTCGACAGACCAAGCGCGGCCATGCGGCACCTCGCCAATGGCAGCCACCGCGCTGACGACAAGCATGACCCGAGCACCGCCGGAGTGTCACCAACAGGACCATCGGCATGTCGCTCCTTCTCGTGCAGAAGACCGGGACACGCGTGGCTCCACGGATGGCCCAGACGGGCCCCACCCCTCGTGTTCAGGTGAGCGACCACTGCTGCTCACTGCTCGCCGCTCGCCTGCTGACGACGACCCTGCCTCCCTCCCTTTCTCGCACACAGGCCCCGGACCCAAGGCGCCCGCTCACGCTGAATCCGAAGGAGGGGGGCAGCTGGACACCTCCGACGCTACCCTTTCCCAACCCCATGAGGTGGCACCGGTCCTGGTGCGACAGCCAGCTGTGGAGGTGTGCCGCTCTGAACAATGCACGGTCGCCGATGCGGCTCCCCCATTCATAGCAGGAGTGGGGCATGGGCACGAAAACTCAGACCCATGTGCGGCGGAGGGTGCAACAGCAACGACAATGACAGCAACAACAACAACGACAAATAATCAGGTGCAAGTGGGAGCGACCTGTATCATGGACACGAGGCAACAGCCAAGCTGTTGCTTGCTTCGTTTCCCACCTCTTCGCATGTCCAGACGTCCCTCCCCCTCCCCCGGCCCCGCCTTCAACTACTCCAACCCCTCGGTTGGACCATTTCATCGCCTACGCCCTGCACCGCACGCGGCTCCACAACTCGGTCACCTTTGCTGCGCTCTACCTCCTCCAGCATCTGAAGGCTCAGTTCCCAGCTGCCAAGAAATCCTCTGGACACCGGCTATTTATTTCCGCTTTTATGCTTGCATCGAGGATTATACATACCCTCCCAGATGCTGCTGCTGCAGCAAGGACAGTGTCGACTCCACGCGCTGTCCACCTTCGTCGCTCAAGAAAAAATTCCACCACCATTGCTGCTGAATCCGACGCCCTCCCCAGTGGCCTAACTCCCACAGAATTTACCCGCTACCAGCGCGCCCTTGCCAAAGGCAAACTTATATGTCCGGATGGCACAGAACTCACCGAGGGCGAATGGCTCACCAAACTCAACTCGCGACGATTTCAGCTCCGTGGCACACAGGAGGTTATGAGGCCATCGAGACGCAGGTGGTGGGCGAAAGGATCTACCTGCCGAATATCATCGATATATCATCTTCCGCCTCGTGCCGAACTTCACGCCATTGGGCAAGCCCTATGAGGCTACGTTCTGCATCCCCCAGTCAGTCACCAAGGCAGACATGCAGACGACGTACATCCGCATGGACAACTACATCACGCCCTTATGCCGCGGTTGGAACGGCACGTGGGGGGACGACGACAAGTCTTTCTGCATTCGCAGTCCGTTTTATTTTTTCGCCACCGTGTACTGTTTCATCTCCAGTTGTCTCCCCGTCGTATCACCGTCCCCCGCTGCTCAGTCTGACACCACCGCACCACCTCACTTTTTGCTGCCTTCACCACTGTTGCCACGCCACCGCTCCTGCCCTCCGTCGCCCGACAGTCAGCCGCTTCCGAACCGCGCCTCGCCATGCCGTTTATCATGCGTCGCATCTGGACCGGCCCCAGAGCCATGCCGCTGCCAGGTTCACCACATGCCCCCTACTACTCAGGAGAATCAGGCGAGCTACTGGAGGCGTTCCTACTCAAGTTTGAGGAGCTAGCAGACGACTATTGCCTCACAGATCAGGAGAAGGTGGAGTCCATTCTCAAATACATGAATGCTGTGGACCATCGCCTCGAGGAGGTGCTAGAGGGCCATGAGACCCGCGACTGGACGCTGTTCCGCCGGTCTCTCGAGAACTTCTATGCGCTCAAGGACTTGATCCGCGCCCTCTGTAGCCTCACCGTTCGCGATCCCTTGTATGCAGACCTGTACAGGTTACTCATGCAGTTCTGTCCCAGTGCTGCTACAGGCCTGCGCATACCCGAACCGGAGCGTGCTTCCTTCGTGATCCACTGATCCAGCCGGCCGCTCAGCCTGTTGCCCTTCCCCACCCCGTTGTTACTTCCCAGCCTCCCATCGTCTTTCCGCCTGTCGCCACGTCGCTGCCAGCAGCTGTTGCCCCTCAGTCTGCCGTCATCACCCAGCCCGCCGCCGCCACGCCGCCCAGATCCCCTCAGCGCGCCGTCGTTCCTGTCCAGTCCGCTGTAGTCTCAGCCACCGCCATCTCACCTCCAGCAGTATCGTCCCCAACCGCCGTCTTGGCAACCTCGTCGTCAGCCGCCGCCGTCTCAGCAGTCTCAGCCACCGTTGTCTCGCCCTCAGCAGTCCCGCCCGCCGCCACTGCTAATACTTCGCTCCCAGTCCTTCCGCCCGCCTCCGCCGTTGCCTCTCCGCCAGTTGCACCCCAGCCGACCGTCACCGTCCAGACGTCCCCCAGCGACAGCAGCACGCAGAGCAGCACCGGATTTTGTCCCGCCGCGCAGCCCGGAGTCCGTTCAAAGACCCGAGCGCTCGAGCAACGGAGCCACCGACTCACACGTCGCTGGGAGCAGGCCAAACTGGCCTCGGCCCTCGCAAAACGGTATCACGCGAGAATAGAGGACGTTTTTATTGCTGAGGAGAAGACAAAGACAAGCTCCAGGAGTCAGGAGACAAGGCCCCCAGCTGCCCAACGGCGACCGACAACGCAGCTAAGTCCAGCCCGCAACGCTATCCGGAGGCCGCCGTCGCAGTTGTTTCCCCCTCTTCGCCGTTCGACACTTTACCCCCTTTCATGCCCCAGTCCGCGCTTCTCGAACCGCCGCCTGAGCCTCCGCCGTTGCCCGCGACGTCCGTGCCTCCCCCTCCGTCACTCAGCCGTCCGCCGCCCGCCCGCTTTCTGCCTCAAGGAGCCCCGTTTGCGCCATCGCCCCTTTGCAAGGCTCAGAGTACTATTCCCGCGAGTGAGAGCAACCCGTATCACGAACGCGAAGCAACAGCCAAGCCGCGCGCTCGCTTCGTCTCCCATCTCTTCGTTCAGACGTCCTTGCCCCTCTTCATCGCGACACGCTACCCCCGTCGCCAGTCATGCCCGCGTCATCACCGCCAAATCCACCCCTTCGCCCTCCGACGCCGCCCCTGCAGTCCTTACAGTCGTGCCAACTCGACGTTCCGCCCGAGCCCCCGCCCCTGCGACCAGAGCAACTTCGAGCCACGTGCCGACACCTCAACGGCCCCCAGCGTTTGCGCCACTACAAGAACAGACGCCGCGAGTTCAGCCAACGTCGCACGCACAGTACCGCCGCCCACAAGTCCAATGCCGCCAGCACGCAAGCCTCAAACCTTCCCGACCCGCCTCCCGTCAACTCCAGCACGCTTCAAGACCTCGGCACCCGCAAAACCAAGACAGCAACGCCGTCAACGCCAGTGCCGCAACATCTCAGCACGACCACCCCACAAGCACAAGAAGTCGTCAACGCCCCCGCTAGTGCCGCCGCCGCCGACATCAACATCACCAACCGTCTACACCGCCACCCGCAACAGCAACGCCTCCAACCTCAAAAGCCACGCCGCCTCGCCTCCGCTGCCACCGCCTCACGCTTCAACAGCGCCATTCACAGCAGTTCCAGCAGTTGACCGAGGACGGTCAATATTTCGACCTCCGGGCTGGTGTAAGGAGAGCCCGCCTGAAACCGCCACATCGGAGCGCCTGGAGTGCACCGCGATACCCGAGTCTAGTCTTCATTCTCCCTCTCTCCATTCCACAATTTTACTGTACCTCTTTTCTGACCCGTTCTGGGCCTTCGGCATCTCGTTACTACCCTGTTCCTTATGCTTTTCCTTTCTCATTCCTTGGCTACTGGTCTCCTGTATATAAGGAAGATACTAACTACCTAAAAATCCATCCAATAGAAGTTTTCCCTGCCTGTCTGCGTCTGTCTCGTGTGCCGCGCCGCTGTGCGCATTTCCTCCTCCCTCCCCTTCTCTCGTGTCGTGCCGCCGTGCACATTCCCTCCGCTTTCCCTCTCTCCTCCCCATCCTACCTTATCGACAATCCTCTCCCCTTCCTCCCCTCCTCCTCTGTCTACTAACCTCCTCCCCTTGGGATGAGCCATAACCCCAACTCGCACTAACCCTTACAGCAGCGGGGCACTATGTTGAGGAAGATCGCACAACAGCGGAAGTTGAGAGAACAGTTTATTCAGGTTACGAAGGAGCGTATGCAGGAGACACGCGACTGCAATGCTCCTGGTCACCACCCTGAGCGGGCCGTCGTCTGTGTGGTCTCCGTCTATGTGTTCTCCAGTTCTCGTTCTCTTTCTACCCGTTCTTTCTCGGGAACCGCCCCCTTGCACCCCAAAAAATACATGCATAGTTTCTGGGGGGTCCACACCACCCCCTGTGCTGCGCTATTTCCCTTTGCCTTGGTCGCTCTCGCATAAGCGCGCTTATGTTAAGGTGGGACCGATTACAGCGAGATCCAAAACTATAGGCGAGTGTTTACATCAGGAAAACGGCAAAATGCTGAATGCTTCTTAATGCCTCTTAATGCCTCTTATCCGCTTATTAAGAAGGGCACCCTGCTTAATAAGAGCAATAAAGAAGCATTAAGAAGCATTAAGAAGCATTCAGCATTTTGCCGTTTTCCTGATGTACCTATATTGATATTTGCGGGTATCCAAGATTTGACAGCTGAGTTCATAGTTAAGTGGTAGAGAAATTATTAGCACCTAGGTTGTCATACAAAATTAGAGGTTATCCAATAGTTATCACTGGTCCCCCTGCAAGTTTTGAGTTATTGCCTAGTTATCCTGTTTCCTGCTGTCCACCAGGCTTTCCTGGCTTTGTTTCCTCGTGACTTCATTCCCCTTGGGGCAACTCCGTTGGCCGAAATTCTCACGTCTTTTCATGTCGGACATGTCGGGTCAACCTGCTCTCTGCCACGACGACGCCTGGACGCTCCTCCTCGTTCTCGACTCCTTTGGGCCCGAAATCCTGAAGATTAGCCACTGAGCTAGGATGGGAAGGTGAGTTGGAACTCATATCCTAGAACTGACTATGTGGGTGAGCAGGCCGTCTTCACTGTGCGCGGCAACATCGCCCACGCCTTCGATTATAACCCTGGACCCCCTTGGCAACGCGACGTGACGGCCTCTTCCCAAGGACGCCTCCCCTCAAGACCTCGGGTCTAGGCACCCGGGCCTTGCTCACCTCACTCACCTCACTCGCCGCCTCGCTTTCACACTTTCTTTTCCCTCTCCCTTTACCTTTTCTTTTTCCACCTGCCCACACTTTGCACTCCAAACATCCTATTTCAATTCCCAGTGACAAAAGTGACAAAAAGGTGGCCAACCCTTTGCCCAGGAGCCCTCTCATATCCGCTCTGCCTCGGTCGACCGTTGTTGTGTGGGCCAGTTGGCCTTGCACACGGCCTCGACCGTGCACAGTTGTGGCGCCTCAGTCACCTCGTTCTCATTCTCGGAATCGTGCCCCGAACCGCCGGGGCCCAAGCTCGTCGTCCAGCAAATCCGTCGGCTCCACACCCTCAAGATGCACGTGAGCGGCTTTGTCTTCATGCGGGTCGGTGGCCTCCCCTGGCAGTGTCTGATTCAACCAATTGAAACTCTTCCGGTTTCGTGCTAGCGTGCGCATGACCATTCGCGTTCATCGCGCCGCTGTATACCCTCCACTCTTTTCTCGACTTAGCACTAAAATTTCTCAAAAAGATTACATTATTTTTTTTATTTTTTATCACAGCAAATAATTTTTGTGTGAGAAAAAAGGGCGGCATGAGCTGCCGATTGACATTTAATCTCAACCCTAAGTGTATAATATTTGAAAAAGTAGCCTATAGTTTTGGATCTCGCTATAGTATATAAATAAATAAATGAAGCTGCAGCTTAGCCGCTTCTTAGCCGAGCTGAGCCACGGCCGTTCCCAGAGCCATTCACTAGCTTGGCTTCTGAGCCAGAATTATGGGAAGCCGCGTGAAGCCAAGCTGAAGCCGAGCCAAGCCGAGCCGTTGCAACACTAACACAGCCTCTTTGATTGACGCCCACCAAAGATACTGGTTATCGTAAACATTAATATTTAAGAGGAGCACGGCTTGCGGTCGATTCTGAAACGTACAAAGATTTGAATACTGTGGATCAGAGCTAACATCGGGCGATGATCTCCCTCGATATTCAATAACGCACAACAGTGTTCACCAATTTGTGTACAGGTGGATATTTTGTGTCCGTATGGGACAAGAGGACAACGCAGTTGCTCTCCTAAACACTCGAGACGAAATTGTGATACAAGGTCCACAAATCTCAGAGGGCACTCGCCTACCTCCTTACAGAGGAAAATCACCCCGTCATTCCGGTAAGAACATATTGTTAGGGCAGCCCGTGCACTGGGCTCGGAACTGGCATATCGGAGCGCCCAGAGTGCTCTGCAACGCCCGAGCCAATTCCCAAATTGTCCATACCTTTCTCTCCATTCTGTGCCCTGTTTCACCCCCTACCTAGGTATTTTCAAATCCCCTTTTTCTGACACTTTCCCCATTTTCTCCTTAGCTACCAATCATGTATATAAGATAGCTAGCTGGCTACTCAGCGGGGGACAATCAATCAATCAATGGAGGGAACCCAGGAAGGAACCCACCCACTTTACTACCCATCTGTCTACTAAAATCCTCCCCTTGGGACGAACCATAACCCCAACTCGCACTAACCCTTACAATATATCAATAGATCACTCCCATTCGTGTCGAGGGCGGATCATGTCGAGCAGAGTTGAACGACCCGCTGAACGTCTTCTGTGGCTTCGAATGACCTTGGCATGCGAAATGAGCCAAGCCGTACTCTCGAATTCCCATATTTCGTGTTGTTTTCTCTGGACAGATTCAGACTTAGCTCTTGCTCAGTTTAGGCGCTCAGCGCTCCGCGGCTCAGGATTCTTCGCGAATTGTTTATCGTGAGCTGCAAGGTTGAAAGCACAAAGTTTTGTAGGTCAGAGAAATGCAGTTTTCGCTTCGGACCAATGCCAAGGGATGGGGAGGGTCAGATGTCTTCGGATGGATGAGACCACCCTGACCAGTGATTGTGCAGTAAGAGCCGACGAGCAGCGAAATCTTGGGACAGTGGGGGGCACTAAAGCGACCTGGTCGTTTCGGGAGATCATGCATCGATCATGTTCCCCGCACGCAGACCACTCCTCGACGCATTGAAGGGAAACGCTATCCAGGAGTGTTCTGCAGATGCCATCACCTCATGGTCCGTCGACGGCACGAGAGCCCATGCTGGTTGTCCAAAGTGAGGCGGCGGACGATGCGCGGGACTCCGACGGCCCGCGAACAGTTCCGGGAGCTGTTCGCGGTGTGGACGACACCCTG
Source organism: Russula brevipes (assembly GCA_022496215.1). Taxonomy (NCBI): domain Eukaryota; kingdom Fungi; phylum Basidiomycota; class Agaricomycetes; order Russulales; family Russulaceae; genus Russula; species Russula brevipes. Next base: position 20,975 of record WTXF01000254.1, read on the forward strand.
AGCTCGGCGTCAAGTAGGATGCAGCCCTAGATGACGACGGGGCAGCACAGACTATGAGCTTAGGGAAGAAGCCAACGTCATTGATGTATTTTGAGTTGGATACTTGAAAGGACAGGGGTAAGCGTGCGCATACACAATCGTACCTACCCAGTGATGAGAAATGTGCGAATAGCCACGCCGGAAAGGCGACACGAGCGAGTGAATCGGAGGAGGTGAAGAGCGTTTGGTAGAATTTCATATTAGTAGCGCGCTGCGTGTACACGAATGCGCTTAACGATACCACTAGGAAAAGGAAAAAGTCAATGTCTTGCGCTCAGGATCGTGGTTTTGAGTCAGTGGATGGCGCATAATACTAATACAACGGTGTACGTACTAGGACGTGACCCTACTCAATTCCTTAACTATCGTCGTTCGGTGCGCGGTCTCTCATCTGTGACCAGTGGTAGACTTGTGAGGTCACGACGGACAGCTAGGGCTTGGTCGTCTTCTGCTGCTGCGGCGAAAATGCGAAAGCACCCTTGAGCAACGGGGCTTCACCGCTTCAGTGTCGCGAACCTAGGCGCGTCAAGGATATTTCCCAACGGCTACGCCACAAGAGACGAGTTTAACGTCCTGAGAGGGGTACAAGAGAGGATGAAGATAGAGGAGTGGACTGGAAGAGGTGGTATCGCAATGCGGTCCCGCTCATGCAACCTGTTTAGTTGCTACTTGCTCTACCTCGGTTGGTAATACAAGTGAATTGTCTGAGGGCGTCTCTACTAGACGCTTGTCCTTATATACATGGGTACTCTAGGGCTGGTCTTTAGAAGCGTGACCTATTGTCTGTAAGTGCTAGCCAATCATCAAATCGCAGAGAGTGGTGCCATCTATTAATACTTGAGGACTTTACTAATAGCTGAACCTTGTTAGTCATTGCGCAGTCAGCTGAGTCATGCGCGTCATGTGACTAGTCTGGGGTCACGTGACTGCGAGTCGTCATGTGATCTGGTCCTGGGCTTGGTCATGTGACCCGGCGGTCACCTGATCTGGGGCTGCTTCTGTATCTCTGGTTTCTCCGTGTATTCGTCTGGCAAGAAAGGTTTACATAAGTCGCGGGAAGTTCTTGCGTAAGCAAAACTTGCGCGTCGATTCCTGGGTCATCTGGGCTGGGATTCGGGTGTCAAGGGGTGTTTCTGGTCGCTTTACAGGGGGGTTCCATGGGGAATTACTGATCCATGGTCTGGGACGGGGAGGAGGTGATTCGAGGCGTCTTTTTACGGGTCAGGGAGGGAAGGGAAGGGTGACTACTTGGTCATGTCGTGACGGTTCACGACAGTATCCCCCATTTAAGGCCGTGTTACGCCTGTAACACTCTTGTTCTTCAACAACGTTGGAGCGTGTGTTGGTATGCCTGTGTGCGTGTTCTGGTTTCTGGGTCCATCACGGAGAGTTAGCATCCGTGGATCTTTGCGCGGGATGTGTGTTTCTTGGTCTGGTCTCTTGGTCCTAGGTTTCATCACGGAGAGTTAGCATCCGTGGATCTTTGCGCGGGATATGTGTGCCTTGTTCTAGTCTTGGTCCTGAATCCCCATCACGGAGAGTTAGCATCCGTGGGCTTCGCGGTGGGATATGTGTTTCTTGTTCTGGTCTCTTGGTCCTAGGTTTCATCACGGAGAGTTAGCATCCGTGGATCTTTGCGCGGGATATGTGTTTCTTGTTCTGGTCTCTTGGTCCTTGTTCTAGTCTTGGTCCTGGATCCCCATCACGGAGAGTTAGCATCCGTGGGCTTCGCGGTGGGATATGTGTTTCTTGTTCTGGTCTCTTGGTCCTAGGTTTCATCACGGAGAGTTAGCATCCGTGGATCTTGCGCTGTTGTTTCTGTTTTATTTCGTGCCGTGTGTTCTTTTGCTAATCGTCCATGGGCTTCACTGGTCCATGGACTAGCGGTGCTGGAAGATTTCCATTTAGAGATCCGTAGGGGCAGATTTGGGACGTTCTATCCCCGGGTCATACTGGGGAACAGTGCGGAGGGTGGAAATCGTGAGGGTCTGGGGATGGTCCTGGGGAAGATCTTCTTCCTCTGGGGTGGTCAAGGTGGCACGGACTGGGAGTGGATCCTTTTGTTCATCGGCTATTCTCGTTCGGCACTTGCTTACCGAGTGGTTTGGTTTTCCGCAGTAGAAGCACAGGTTGTTTTTCTTGTAGTGATCTTTCTCTTCCTCTGAGAGACGGTTGAACGGGCGGCCTTTCTTGGGTTCTTCCACGTTTACAGAGCGTATGCGGGAGGAGGGTGCCTTCTGGGTGAAGGTCGCGGACTGGTACATGAGGCGGAGGCGATCGAATTCGCGGGCTTTCTCTACAAGGCGGGCTAGGGTGTCTGGCTGGGGCATTAGGGTCAGGAGCTTCTCATGGAGGGCAGGGTCTAGGTTCCGCCTAAAAGCGAACATTCTGGTGTATTCATCCACCTGTGCGCGGGAGGCGTGAGTGTACCATCTCTGGTACCACTCATTGAACGGGGCGGAGTTCTGGGGGAAGTTGTGCATGAGGGCGCTTGCTTCTAACCGGTTTTCCACTGGGACGAAGTGTTCTTTGAACGCGTCTAGGAAGTCTGCGAATGTGCCAAAGTCTATGGGGTTTGCGTTCATTGCTGCTGTGGTTCTGTCTTGGGCCCAGTCGCCTGCTGGGGTACCTGCTTTGAAGTGCGTAAGGGCGGCGGATACACGCCGGTTTTCATCTGGGAAAGAGGTCTCGTTCAGGAAGTAGTAGTTCTTCAGTGCGTAGAAGAACGTCTCTGCTTTTCCTTCTTGGCCGTCATATGGTTCCGGGGCGGCTCCAAGTAACTTTGCGGGGGCTGCGGGATTTGCCATTGGTACTGCTGGGGGCTGTGCTGGTGCGGGGACTACTGGGAGTTGTACTGGGGCTACGGGGACTACTGGGGAGCGTGCTGGTCTTACTGGGACTGCTGGGGACGGGGAGGGCTGCCGTTGGGGGGCAAGGGTCGCTCCTACGGTGAGCGGGGTCGGGAGATGCGAGGGTCCGGCTGGTCCGGGAGTTGTGGGCTGTGACGACTGCGGTGTCGCAAAGTTGACTGGGTGGTTATTGGCGTATACCCAACGGCCTTGGCTGATTGAAAACCTGACTGGTTTGTTCTTGTAAAATCCGTGGAGGGTCTTGAGGTCGAGGCGAGAGACTTCTTGGGCGTTCGGGACTAAGGCTAGGTACTCTGGGTCTCCAAAGGGGTTCTGGTGTTCGTCTGTCCAAGGTCCTTCGGGGGCGTCTCCGAAGTAGTATGCGCCGGCGAAGATGCCGAAGTAGTACTGGTTCCGGGTACTGTACTCGAGGTTGTTAAAGAGGTATGGGATGCGATCGAGTTCTTCAGAGGTCAAGGGTCGTTCGTCGCTCATTCAGGGTGGGACAGGGACTCAATGGGGGTTCGGGGGGGGCTGTGTCTCGTGGTGTGTGTCTGTGTCCTTCTAGCCTTCTTCAGCGTCTCCTTGGTGACCTTCTCTGTAAGGTCCGACCACGCTGGATGACAATTAGTGGGGAAAGAGGGGGGATTTGGGTAGGGGTTGGGATGGAAAGAGAGACAATTCAAGTGTCGCGAACCTAGGCGCGTCAAGGATATTTCCCAACGGCTACGCCACAAGAGACGAGTTTAACGTCCTGAGAGGGGTACAAGAGAGGATGAAGATAGAGGAGTGGACTGGAAGAGGTGGTATCGCAATGCGGTCCCGCTCATGCAACCTGTTTAGTTGCTACTTGCTCTACCTCGGTTGGTAATACAAGTGAATTGTCTGAGGGCGTCTCTACTAGACGCTTGTCCTTATATACATGGGTACTCTAGGGCTGGTCTTTAGAAGCGTGACCTATTGTCTGTAAGTGCTAGCCAATCATCAAATCGCAGAGAGTGGTGCCATCTATTAATACTTGAGGACTTTACTAATAGCTGAACCTTGTTAGTCATTGCGCAGTCAGCTGAGTCATGCGCGTCATGTGACTAGTCTGGGGTCACGTGACTGCGAGTCGTCATGTGATCTGGTCCTGGGCTTGGTCATGTGACCCGGCGGTCACCTGATCTGGGGCTGCTTCTGTATCTCTGGTTTCTCCGTGTATTCGTCTGGCAAGAAAGGTTTACATAAGTCGCGGGAAGTTCTTGCGTAAGCAAAACTTGCGCGTCGATTCCTGGGTCATCTGGGCTGGGATTCGGGTGTCAAGGGGTGTTTCTGGTCGCTTTACAGGGGGGGTTCCATGGGGAATTACTGATCCATGGTCTGGGACGGGGAGGAGGTGATTCGAGGCGTCTTTTTACGGGTCAGGGAGGGAAGGGAAGGGTGACTACTTGGTCATGTCGTGACGGTTCACGACATTCAGAGAAGAAACGTCATTGTGAAATGACACGACGCACGGTCTGAATAATTGGAGTTGGGTTGATGGCGTTTCCGTTGATGTATTTTCATGTTGTCACATCTGTGAAGACAGGTTTGGAAACCTCAGCAGCTCCTCCAGAAGAGACAAGTAGAGCAAAAGCCTCGGAACGGGGACTGCTGACGCGTTCAACAAACACCCGGGCCGCAACAACAGGCCGATTCTTTCCACCTGCCGCACGGTCCGGGCCACTCCATTCAAATTAATTGCAGTTAACCTACTCTTCGCTAGTACTCTTCCGAGAGACAACCCCCGCAATTCGGAGCGTTCTCATCGTGCCAGGCTGCTGTTACTCTTTGTTAACGGCTATCCCATTGGCTCTTCCACCTTCTTATAGTAACGATCCTTTTTCGCCGACGCACCACCCAATAGAGAGAAGCTGTACATGATAGGCATGGGGTCGCGCTGCGTCGCCCCCACAAATATGCGCACTGCTTGAATGGTGCATGTCCTTGAGTTACACGTACAAATTGGTGCAGTGATAAGGTCAGCTATGCCCGTTTCTTGTGCATTCCGAGTTGGCTTCTCCATGTCGGCGTGGGGTGGTACCTCGAAACTTGAAGGAGAGCTCGCGAGTGGGGCGGGGGTACCCACATCCCTTCCCAACCTTTGCCTCAGACAGACTAGTTGTCTCTGTCTGTGTGAGGCGCAGAGCATTGCCGTGTCCCCACATCAACCGTGGACGGTCTTGCCGGGTCGCAGCAGGTCGCACAGCTGGGAAGGTGTGGCAAAAGATGTCGATTCGGTTCGGATATTTCAATGTTTGAGTGAATCCCATACGTAAGGCCGCGCAAGGACAATTTTCAAATGCCAAACAGTGAGGACTGGCTCGCCTGTTATGGTAGATAAGGGAGTCGGGATGTTCTGACCATGGTACCATTTGTCTTGCTTCCAAAGGGGTAGATGTGACGGTGTACGTAGTACAGGTACTGATGATGCATGACAAACCTGAAAAAATGCAAATGCAGAGACAGAGACATCACGAGGTATCTATTCTAGAAGTAGTAGCCTTCTGGCCCAGTGGTGGACAGAAGGAAAGACACGAACTAAACGTCGCTTCAACAATGCTCATCTCCGTCGCGGTGGTGTCAAGGCCAGTGAATGCGCACCAGTCGTTGACAACAAATTCGGCCCCAATGACATCGGATCCTCGATTGACAGCACCGGCCAAGGAGGGAGCGAGGTCGCCGAGGTGTGAGTATCGGCCACGCAGCACTAGATAAACGATGAAAAAGAAACGAAGGCGCACCACCAAGGGAGCCTGTAATAGACTCGACAGCTCGTCCTGATCTTCGATCGAAGTCTTCGGATAGACAAGACCACCCTGATTCATGATTGCACAGTAAGTACCCGTCGAGGGCGATCGTCTGCCGGGAGAGCGTTCTGCAGGTGCTGTAGCTCCTGGTCCGTCGTCGTCGACGGCACGAGGTGCCCGTGGTGGTCGCCCGCCGCGATGCGGCCGACGATGCGCGTGCCGCCGATGGAGGTGTGCACGATGGAAACCACGTCGCCGAGCTCGGCCTCGAAGGCGGAGTAAAAGTTGGTGCTGCCTTGGATGGAAGCGAGGCAGTAGGCGTTTGTGAGTTTGGAGAAGACGCCGATGTCGCTGCTGTTTTCGAATTGCAATGTCATGCCTGATAACTTTGGATAGGTGAGCATTGGGTACACCGGCTGGGAGAGATGTGGGACGTGCGGGTGACCATGAAGTGAAGGTGGGATATGGGCGGATGGATTGAAGGCCTGGAAAGGACGGGGCCGGTGATCGATGATCGGGTCAGGACCGGAACCGGATTGCCGTCGCAACTGCGGGTCCGCGCACCACCAAACAAGCTCACCCGCGTGAGCAACTCTCCTTGACTCTTTTCTACGCGCTTGCGTCTCAAAGCGCTCTCAGACATTGTCATATCTACCTAATAGAATCCAGTCCAGCTCTTCATGCTGTTCAGGAGAAGAGGCTTCACGAATGGGACTGAAAAAAAACGGCCTGAGATTACATCGGCACGAGCCGCACGACTCGGCGATCGACGATGTCCCTGTACAGGATGCTGGTCACTTGTGAGTTGTTTGATGCCCTCCCATTTCATCGTATCAAAGTACGCCGTTATTCACGTCGTACTTTGTCACTCTGATATTTGACTTTCCTGCACACTCGTCGAGGCTGGAAAGAGGTCTTGAATACTCTTTACTTCCGAGGCACCGACCCGGCCGCGGAGACCATAAGTTCAGTCTTATTCATACTATGCCACCATTAGTCGATACACTCACACAATGAACCATTTAATCATCGCCTACAATACAGAAGCATTACTGCTTGATCCTCGCCGTCGCCTCGGAGCCTTCAGCAGTATCCACATTATTCGGTGCCTCCTCGCCCGGTTTTTCCCTCCCTCTCTCTTAAGGTACTTGGTGGTGGCAGCGGGTTAGACTACAGAACAGACCACGTTGTTGGGAACTCGTTCGCGTACATATCCAATCGAGTCGGACTCCTTCCCAGTGCCGACACGACCCTTTGTGAAGGCCTTCAGAGATTACAAGCTCACCGCGAACGTCGATTTTGCGTACCTTCGCCAGGAATTGGAAGGTACCGGTGCATTACGCTCCCTTCTCGTCGGCAAACTACCATCCACGGGCCTCAAACACTGGTACGCTGCAGTGATCTTGCAGAGGCCCTCCCTCTACATATCGGCATCGGCATGTACATGTACGTCGCCGCATTCCAGCAGTGGCCGCTCACGCATCTGCTACAGTGACCGCGCAGATGCACTCAAGAGACCAGCGGCGCGGCTGGTAGACGCAGCTGGATGGAGCAAGGGATATAACGCGATGAACTGTCGAGTGTCGTGGGTGGTGTCGTGGAAGAGGTGTGGCCATTTCTTGCAGGAGAGGCACAGTAACTCTTCACGAATGTGGAGAGAACATCATCCATAGAGTGCCAGCAACCTGACAGTGGCACAAAGCCAAAGCTGCCTGATGGCCTTTGGTATTGCGCAATCGAAGGTCTCATTATTGTCGGATGTACATGTACGATTCAGTGTGTATTATACTTTCGATAATATTCGCTCAGACTTCCTTTCATCAACGAATGGGGTTATCGACTCTTTCGCCTTCCGTTGTCCGAAGAATTGACCGAGCTCTAATTCAGGCAACATTTGGAGCGTTCGATGTGCATTCATTTCAACATCCCAGTTAATTACAAACTGGCAGCTCGTCACAAGCAACTGTTCGCATTTCAGGACCGACTCGGAGATAGTCGCGTTTCTAAGGATGTGAAGCTTACCCAACGATGACAATCACCTAGACACCACGCCCGTCATACTGCGACAATAGTTCTGCGACCTCCAGTTCTCCTATTCGCAATGCCTCATCGAATGCAGTCCGACCATCCTCATTCCTTATTTCCGCTTTTGCTCCTCGTTCGAGTAGTAGCTGGACAACTTCGATGTGGCTGTTCCCAGCTGCCAGATGTAGCGAAGACCAGCCGTTTTGCTTCGTTGTGTTAACATTGGCGCCGTGATCGAGCAACAGCAGCACGATATCGAGGTGTCCATTCCGTGACGCAGAATGCAATGGGGTCCACCCAAATTTGTCCCCAAGATTCACGCCCGCGCCATTCTTGATCAATTCCTTCGCAACATCCAGCTTTCCATATGTCGACGCAACACACAACGGTGTCTCGTGAATTGCATTCCGTTCATTGACGTCCCCACCGTGACAGAGTAGCCATCGCACCGCATCAGCATTCCCTTCCCTTGATGCGGAACATAACGATGTGCCCTCAAAGTTTGGGGTAGTTTCTTGCTCGCCGTGACTACCTGACGGCTGGACAGCATCGGCAAGTGAGTTTCGTGATCCTTCGTCCAAGAGACTGGCATCTATGTCATCCCGAGAGTCTACACCATCTACGCGCCCAAATAGGACCCTCGCGACTTCCCGGTTCCCATTCGCAATCGCCACATCGAGGGGCGTCTTGTTGTTGTTGCTCTGCGCGCTGAGATCTGCACCTGACTCGAGTAGTAGTTTCATTATCTCGGATGTCCACTGTGTGCTGCCTGGTGTAACGGGGTCCATCCGGATTGATTTTGAGTTACTGGATTTGAACCACCTTGGAGTAACAATCGTACAACCTCGAGGTGGCCATTGTGAGACGCCTCGTCCAGAGGAGTCTCTCTATCGATGGCTCGGTTTTCTATTTCTGCGCCTCGCTCGATCAGCAAGGTCGCAACTCTGTGGTGTCCATTGAAGGAAGCAAATTGCAGTGGAGACCGGAGATCACGTGCACGTGCATTTACGTCAGCACCTCGATTGAGTAACTCGTGGACGACATCGAGTTGTCCGAGATCTGATGCTGACATCAACGGTGTGCGGCCGTCAGCTCGACGGGAGTCGACACTGCGCCATTGTTGATTAGCAACCGCACGACGTCCAGTTGTCCATGGAGTGACGCTGTGTATAATGGAGTCCTGCCATCGTTATTACGGGAGTCGGTTGTGGCGCCACTCTGGAACAAGAATTCCACGATCTTCGAATGTCCATACCGGGATGCTGCGTATAACGGAGTCCAGCCGTCATTTTCAGAGGAGTCAACGGCTGCGCCACTCTGGATCAAGAACTCCACGATCTTCGAATGTCCATACCGGGATGCTGCGAATAATGAAGTCCAGCCATCATTTTCAGAGGAGTCCACGGCTGCGCCACTCTGGATCAAGAACTCCACGATCTTCGAATATCCATACCGGGACGCTGCGTATAATGGAGTCCACCCCTTGTTGTCACGGGAGTCCACGGCTGCACCACTCTGGATCAAGAACTCCACCATCTTTGAATGTCCATATCGTGACGCCGTGTATAATGGAGTCCACCCGTTGTTGTCACAGCACTCCACAGCTGCACCATGTCGTACCAATACTCTTGCAACATCCAGTTCTCCCGTCCACGATGCACATCCCAATGGCGTCTTTCCGTCCTCGGCTATCACGTTCACGTCTGCGTTGTGCTCGAGTAAGAACTCTACATGATCACGACGTCCGCTTGTTGATGCTATATGCAATGCACTCCAACCTTCTCGGCCTAAGGCATTTATATCTGCACCGCGACGAAGGAGCAGCACCGCAATCTCCACATCTCCTTTTGCAAGCGCGGCATGCAACAAAGTACCGTGGTATCCTCCCCGAGCGTTGACTTCCCCTGGACGTGTGACGAGCAGCCATTCAACAACGTTACGGAATCCACACAGTGTCGCATAGTATAACGGCAGGGCTTCTGGTCGAGTGGGACAACTCGTGAACATGTGTTCTTTAAGAGGATAGTCAATGTCGAATATCCATGTCCACGTCGAAAATGATGGATTTTCCGTGTCAAACAGACGCTCCATTCCGTCCTGGATCCTTGACGAGACGCCCTCAAATCGAGCATGATCCACCCAGTACCGCGCAGCATACATCGCGAATGGAAAGTTCCCGATGTTCTGTTTGTTGACCGAACTCCCGAGATGGAGTAGAACGCTGAGGGAGGCCTGCGCGAGAATGGTATGCGCCGACAGGGAAACAATGTGATATCGGGAAAGTTCTGCTCCCGCTTTCGAAAGGCGGTCTGATGTGAGGTACTCCTTGACGGAGAAATGCGAGAATTGCACAATTGGTGACCCGTCGACGTTGACGATGGTGACTAGACTGGAACATGCGGATAGAACAGCCTCACGGGTGTCCTCCAGCCGCCAACCGATGTCATAATGGGGAAGCGTTTCGGGGCCAAACCGCATCGCAAGAACCTCGGCAAGCTCTTCGACTCGAAGAGGGCGAATAGACATGGCAAGACATTGGAACAACCGGTGTGCGTATTCTCGTTTCCCCTTTTCTATCCCTAAAAGAATTCGTTCGTAGGTCTCGTCCAATGTTTCCGGTAATTCATCGACAGCGTCACGGAGACTCGGTGGAAAGCAGGTGCGCAGCAAATCCAGCTGGCAAACAATCCACCGAAACCTGTACAGCCACATAAACAAACAACCATAGTCAGGGCCATAGCGGGGGTTACTTACATCCCTCCTGCCTTCGCTGACAGTATATCAATGACCAATTGCTTGTCCTCTGGTCTCCATCTCCGCATCTTCCGGTCCGTAAGGACAATTGTTCTGACATAGTCAACGATATCCGATTGTTGACCACCTTCATCATGGAGGGACATGCGATGAGATGCGAGAGGCTCTAGAATGTCATGAATGTCGATTTCAGGGCGGCTTGTAACACAGATTCGTAGATTTGGAAGATTCAACTCGACGAGGTCTTCCAAGAACTCCAGGACCTTTTCGCGTGCTGTTTTCGGAAATCCAGAAGTATTGGGACACTCGTCGAGGGCATCCACGATGATGTAAATAGTTGGTTGCTGTGGTAGCTGGATCATCTTCTTCAGGCATTCCATGAGCGCCTGATTATCTGGTTGCTGCGACCCGGCGTTGTACCTCGAATATAGTTTCGAGAGGACATCATTGCAAGAATCGGATTTCGCACAGAGCTGCGCAAGTAGGGAAGCCAAGAGGCCACGAATGTCTTGCTTCGCGACATCTTTGAAGTCGAAATAGTGATAACACATCAGGGTCAATCCGGCATCACATTTCTCCTTAATTTCTTGAATGATCGATGAGCTAGTGGATAAAATAAGCGAATCAGATCAGGAGACATCGGGAACCACACATACCATAAGACGCTCTTGCCGGAGCCCGCTACAACATCCAGTGACAAACAGCGATCAGTAGCAGTTGGCAGATGCGAGTCACGAAGACATACGTTTCCCATGGATCCACAGGAGCGACCCCTTGGACATCCACTCTCTGAATGAGCTTCCCTTGGTGAACCATGCCGCACTCCCTATGATGAGTCTCCCAGCAATGTTATGGTTTGTCGATGAATCTGGAGGGGAGAGCCAATTTCGAATGTCCTTTGTAACTGGTCACCTGTCATGCAGACTCAGCACCGACGACGGCCGTCACGAAGAAAGGTAGGGACTGACGCTTCATCTGGTTTATTTCGTTCGTCATATCTTGCATCGCAACTAGGTACATTAGTCAGCATAAGAATCGTCAATAATAATCCTGACATACCCAGAGCTTGTCGCATGCCATTCATTGATGCATCGCCGTCTGTTCAAGCAAGTCATCAACCATTGTTAGCAAGTGAGTAGAGGCTGCGTACCGTTCATGACCACCTTCATATTGTTGACCAGACCATAAACGACTTGCAGAGTCTGTGCTACGGTAATGCGAGCCTCGTTGTGCGTGAGTCGATCCAGCCGTTGTAGCACCGCCTCGATCTCGCTCTCTCCCAGAAGCTTTTTTGCGAATTTTTCTATGCAAAGTTCAGCCATTGGAGAGTGACACTGGAAACTGGGCCGCTCACTGAACCGCCCTTGCTTGATCTGCTTCGTGGCCAACGCAAGTACCGAGAGCACCTCCACCAATATCTTCCCGATAATATTGGACATAATTGGCGTCGATGGGATCTCGGTATAAATACGGAGGCGATCGAGGAAATTTGTGACGCATTCGAACATGTCAACCAAGGCATCATAACTTGCCCCGACAGCGATAGCAGCCTGATACGCAGCCGTGATGAGGACAAAATCGAAAACGTGAGGGAGATGCATACGCCAAGGAGAACATCGATACCAGAGAAAATTGCTTTCGTTGGCTGGAATGGCACCTATAAGCAATTGGTGAGACGTGATCAGATCTTGGAAGACGGCGCACTGACCATGCTAGCGGCATCGCCGAGAATGCCAGAGAATGCATGAAGGACATGCACGAGTGGTTTGAGACGGTCGATAAACTTTCTATTTCCATCCGATAATCTTTAAACTGTTCCACTTTGACTTGAAGGAGATCTAGGACATCATCGGCAGACTGGCAGCTCTCGAGCGTCTCGGTGAAGGGACAGTTGGAGAGGTCTACCCCCGTTTGCTTGAGGTAGTCAGCGAGTGCGGCATCGAAAATGAGTTGAAAGTTGGAAGAGGTGG
>WTXF01000255.1:0-32897 GCA_022496215.1 Russula brevipes
TGATACGACCGAGCGAGGGACGGGAAGGAAGAGATATACTAGTTCCACCTATACCAGGCACCGAATTTGGGACCGAAAGGGTTTGCTCAGCTGGATGGAGACCGATGACACAGCGCCGCAACGAGAGAGAGCCGTCCGCAGGGTCAAATATCAAAATGTCCTGGAAATCAGTTCGTCTATGCCGGTGGAGCGGCGAAAGGGGCTCCCGTGATGGTGACGAGTGAGCAGAACTGGGGGTAGAAGTGGGTGGAGACGCGACGATAGGAGGTAGTAGGCGCTTCGGAAGCGAGTGGGCATTGGAGTGAACGAAAATGAAAGCGAGTGGAGCAGGAGGTCGACTAGCTAGAGGTTGGCTACAGCGCAAGCGGACCAGTGGGGAAAGACTCGTAGAAAGTGACTAGGATGATAGATAATGCGTATTTCCTTTCGTGCGGAGAGAAACCACTTACCAACTTAGAAGAGTTGCAGACCCTTCCCTTCACATGACTCTGGCTATCGGGCTGACCACCATAGGGGTTTGTGGCAAAGATGTGAACCGTCCGCTTCTGAGTGGCGAGTGCGATCCAACGACCATCCGTGGCCCAATCGAGATTCTCAACGACAGCAGATGTCCTCCCTCGGCGAAGGTCATATACATGCCAAGGAGCACTCTCCTTCGGACGAGTGAGTACGAGCTCCTACACCCAAAGTAAAGGAACCTACTAGTACTGCAGGAGCGTTGTGTCCTTCAACAGGCTGCTCCGCCTTGCTAATCACGAACCGTAAGGCGCGTGGTATGGGCCGCACCTGGAATACTTTGATCGTTTGTCCATCACTTGGGACAACCATGATGGCGCCACCGTCAGCTGAAAACTGTAATGCCGAGATGGATTGGCGCTTTGACGCAAGGAACTCAACGATGAGTTCGGGCGCACGAGGCGACGGATCAGCCAGCGGTGCCAAGTCGAGTATCGTCACATGACATCCGGCCCGCGATGGCTGAGAATCGGACTCCTTCGGGAGGGTCTCTTGCTCTGGAGCACTACTCGAGAGAGGCTTGGGCTCAGACACAGCTGGAGAATCCGATATACGCGCACGCGCAGCAGTAAACGCACGACCACCTAAGGCACGCATTCCGCTGAGTACGGAACCACCGACGCGCAACGCCATGCCACCTAAGTCTGCCTGTACGCTGCTGACTCCCTCTGCAAGAACGGGTGTTTTCGTTTGTGACTGTCCGGGCGCCACAGTGGTGGGTGTCCTACAAGCATAAGCAAGGAAGCGGTTGGACAGCGCAAATACGGGATGGGGCAAAGCAGAGACACTGTCCGTATCAGTAACAGTTGATGGTAAAACAGTAGTGGTATCGGAATTCGTGGTTGTTGTTGAACGTGAGGATGAGTGAGGCTGCGTAAAGGTAGAAAGACCAGAAGAAATAATAGATAGGGATGCGAAAGTGGAGGATGAAAGGATATGGAGTGAAATGGGACTTGATGTGCTCTGAGAAAGATATTGAGAGGATGAGAGCACAATGAGGAGGCATCTTACGATGACAATAACGTTTGGATTTGCTGAAAATGATACAATGCCAGGGATAGAGAGTTTCTTGACAACTTTGTGGGTCGAGAGGGAATATACAAGAAATTCCGGCCCATGATGCAGGCGCTTGGAACTACGAAGGCTTATTAGTAGGGATGAGGCCGGAGAGGACCTGATCCATACATCACGCCGAGTACTGGCCGCGAGCTCAAGAATTCATCGCCTGTAGCAACAGGACTTGGTAAAACCTCCGCGTGCAAGACGTGACCCCACTCTGGGCTGGATACGTTCAACATTTCTGTAATGGAGTCCAGATTTGTGCAGTCCCAAATCTGTAACCCTGACAAATACCCAAGGATCAGGAGTCGCCTGTAGAATGTAATGAGAACTGAGATGTATTTGAAGGGGAAATGGAAAGCAATTACATGGCTGGACCAGCTGGGATAGGGAGCGTATCCCACCGAGCCCAGGCTATATGTTCTGAGACATTGCTTCTAGGATAGCGTGGAAGTTTGGAGCGCTGAGTACCGCCTTGGCCGGATAAGTGCTGATCAAGCGTGAGTACTTCATCCAACGTTTTTGCGCTGGCTTCCGCGCTCCAACTCCGACGGCGGTCAGTTCCTGCGGCCCCATCAAGGGGAGCAGACGGGTGAACAGGTGACATAAAGTGTCCGAAAGAGATGGGAAGCGAAACTCGCGGAGGTGACGGAGAGGCGGATGGTATGGCGATAGATATAGAGGTTGGGACGTAATCCCGCACAGTGCGCGAAAGCCCTTCAAAGCGGGAAGGCTGCCTGGTCAGAGGGGAGTCAGTATAATCAGTAAGCGAAGGTCAAGGGAAGATATAAGAAAAAAAAAAGGAAAATCGAGTCATGGCCAGCTCCATACACGTGGGTGATTCCGGTTTGTTAAATGAGTGAAAGCTCTCGAACCCAAATAGAGCAGAAGTGAATACGTTGAGCATGAGCACGACCACAAATGGTTGTCCTCATCGGACATTGAGGTTGCAGTGCTTCTTGCCGCCACATAATGCAGCTCGCGTGGGTGTAGTGCCGCTAAACCACATACCGCCGAGGAATCCTGTGCCTGCGAGATGACGGGGGAGACAGTGCGGAATCAACCGCCGCTTGTGTTGGACGAGACCGCAGTACAACCATCAGGAGACCGTCAGTAGAAATAAGGCAACAAAGTGCCCATCTACCGAGGCACCTTACGGACCGCTCCCGAGGGGCCGGGAGGTGCGATGAGGACGAAATGGGCCACGACAACAAAATCCAATACAAAGTGTATGGCTCCGAGAGAGAGAACTCACTTTGAAAGTATAGGAGAACGAATATGGCCCGGCAATTCCTGATACAAGGGCTCCTCCGGAACAGGTGCGACATGCGGCTCGGCGGTCTCGTTGAATGCCTCCAAGGGAGACAAAGAGCATTCGATATACGTGGGTGCTTCATAAATACCCAATTCATTAACTGGAACCTGGGGACTTGCTATAGTTCCGTGCTGTAGGATGGCTTCCCGCTCCTGGCCTTCATCGGGACCTGTGTCATCAACGAAAACGTCTGGGTCATGGGGAGGTTCAAATTGGGAGAGGATAGAGTGGGAGTCAAATGTATGATGGGCTGAGTTGGGTGAGGCATTACAACTCTTTCCTGGCATTAAACAAGTCTGAGAGGGGGACGAGTATGATGAGCGGAGAGAGGAGAGAAGAACGATTGCTTAGAATAAATAACGAAGAGGATCCCTGGAATAATGCAAAACAGTGAGAAAAAGTCAATGCAAAGAGGTGTATCGTTGAGTGCGTGAATGTATGCGTCGCTGGCGGAGACAAGCTGTAGCGTCGAGTTGCTGCTGAGGCACTTGTCGTGCCTCACAGACCCGATGGAGACGGTGCCACCAACCATGACTCAGACAAGAGCTTTCCATTTTTGGACGTCTGCCGACTTCATTCTCACAACTCGCCATGTAGTAACTTAGAAACATATGTCACACAGCATCAGAATACTCCCACTTGGCTCCATCACCTTTGACAACCTTAGCACTCGGATTTCCTTCCAGCAAATCGACTCCGACGCTCCGCAGTGCACTAACACACCACTCAGGGTATCCGGTATCGCCAAAGTAATTCGCGAAGAAACGGCGGAGGTATGTAGGGAATGTGCCGTCCATGATGGCATCGCGTGCTTCACCCATGACACGCGCTTGGAAGGCAAGATTGTGTAACGTGATAGCTAGTATTGTCGTCAGTGTAACATCGAGCAGAAAACATGACGACTTACCGTGTGCTGCAGCCGTTTCATGGGTAACCGTGTGATATAAAGTCGCCCTCGACACTCCATCTCTGCAGGTTGGACATGGGCATGTAGGATCGATGGTATTGAAGTCCTTGGCGTGCTTTCCTAGTTCTGATACCAGTAAACGTCTTGGAGGTTCGCGTCATAAGGACCAGGACTAAGTTCTCACTAAGGTTGAGGGGCCCACTGAAGGTCAGCGCCACACCAAATCGAGCGGTTCTCGTCGGGAAAACGCAGTCGGCCTAGGTGAAAGATTAGGCCATCTCAGGAACTAGTGATCTCAAGAAGATCTACCATGTCGACCCCCAACGCGACGCATACGAGTAGATCTGAGGAGGCTCAGTAGCTAGCTAGGCCCTAGTGACGGCTTTACCTTCAGCGAAGCCTATACCCATGGAATACCTAGGCTCTATTCAGAATCAGTCGGGTCTTGTGCCCATACGAAACATCGAGGCTCACTATCCAAGGGGAGCTTCGCGGCACATTGACTGATCCTGCATTATGATGAATACATGAAACGCCAGAAAGGCGAAAAGCCCACATTCGCCAAAAGATATCTGACAAATGCCTTCCTCAGACTCAAGATACAGGCAACAGTGACATGACAGTGGCGTGCCTTTTTCCTCTCCTCCACTCAGTCCTCCGATAGCGTAACCAGCGACCTTGTCCTGGCGCTTAATCATCTCATCCAAGCATTCATCCCGTAGCGCAGGATCGAGTCCTCCCTGAACGATAGCGAATAGGTTTTGGACGTCACTCTTTCCCGACTTTTCGTGGAATTGGATGCACCGATCAAGCCAACGAACGGATCGCCGCATCGCCTCGCCGACTCTTGGACCCAATGTCAGGCTTGATACTTCGGTGATCAGTGAGAACTTGAACAACAGCATCTGAGGAACTGAAGGTCTAACCGACGTCGTCAAGTTGCATGATAATGTCTGCACCAATCGCGTGCTGTACCGATATACTCTCCTCAGGCTGCAAGTAGGTTCCAGACGGGAGCCTGAGAGGTACGGGATGCACACACCGTCAGCATAGTCGGCTCTCCCGTGAATGGACTTGCAAACAGGGCCCCCTCCTCTGTGATTGTCGTGAATTTATTGAGGGATACCAGCTGAAAACCACCGCTGTCCTGCAAAAGCCGGGGTGAGAGGAACTTGCATCGGACGGGTAAGTCACACACCGTAAGGAGATTATGGTTCCAACCCTGAAGTTTATGCGCACCACCAGCTTCCTGTAGGACTTTGACTCCAGGACGAAGGTTTAGATGATATGTATTGTTGAGAATCAAGGTGATGCCAAGCGTTTCCACTTGCTGTGGAGTAAGGCCCTTGATGGCGGCTTGCGTGGCAACGGGCATGAATGTAGGGAGGAGTGTGGTGCCATCTAGGCCAAAGATCTAACTAAGCCCATGACGATCGGCCCTCCCTCACCTACGGGAAAGTTTCATTCGAGATACGCGTGCGCGCGTCGTTTGACAGGTAGCAAGCACTTCAAATTGCATTTTCAGGTAGAGGGTGGGAGGCCAGCCAAGGGGGACAGGGTATATGATGTACAAAGAGCAGGAGCAGTACTAGTGCAGGAGCAACGGTGCCATGCGGCAGTTCCCGAAGCCGCACCAACCCAACACTTTGCTTTTTGTCAATCACCTTCCCAGTTCTCTACCTCAAGAAGACCGATCTGCCCATGAAATTTGCATGAAATACCGATTCGAAGAACTTGCCTAGGCGCGCTTTTATGAAGATTACCTATGCGAGACGCTTCCTGGTGCAGATCGGCGTTTTCTACTACTGTAGTACTTTGTGACGTGAGCCCTCGTTTTGTTCCTAACATATGTTGCCCGACAGAATTGAACCTGTCTTCAGTACCCCAATCCAAACATGAGCTGTCCCTGCAAGCCACGGACCAACATTTGAACTGCCCTGGGCCTCAAGTATGTGAGAGGACTTTAAATAACATTTCTTCTTGTCACGCTTCACGACAGAGCCTTGAATACTTGTATTGAGAACGCCTTTTACATACTCGATCTAGGTGAGTTTCCCTTGTCAGAGCATTGGAGGCAATTATATCAGTATTGTGACATGATTTTTTATCATGTACAATTTTCCCAACACCAGCAGGATTGCATTGCAAATCTCGAGGCAGTAACTCTGTGCAAGGCCGCTGTGGGTTTCCATCGTGTTGGTTCGGGAATATCAAGCTAGCAGACCCAGTGCTCGTAAAGGCAACTGCTGCAGGTTGTGTTCTTATTGCGTTGGTGCGCGTAGGATGGCCTCATGCTTCTCGGACGCTACGCAACCAAGCCTTTAACCCTTGCCCCACCTGACCGTCACTCGCTTCGCCCAAAAACACCTGTTCTCTTCCCGACCAACCGGTCTGCGGGCCCTTTGGAATATGTCAGACACGACTCATCTATGTGACCGTCACATGACATAAGGACTGTTTGTTATTCTGTTATTCTGCGATTACCACGCACCACGCACAAGCGTCGCAACTTTGCCCAGCTATTATTGTGAGGCCTTGTATCGTCGCAGAAGGCTCGTCTACGATCTCTGGCTCTTCTTATCCCCGGTTTCCATTCACCGAGAACGACATACTTACAGTAATTTGAAACCCTGGGTGGTATGCTGCTACTTCCATAGTCCGCTTACTTGTGCCACTGCCGGAAATTAACGGCCCTCGAATTCAATGTAGCAGGTTCTGTTTTAGTGCAAGGCGTCTAAGCCATGGACATTGTTTGCTGCTTCTATAGTCGCCGTTGTGACTGCTAATGACGGACAAATTACGATTTAAAGGGAGGCGCGGGGCGGCCTTCTGTGTATGCTGTGGTAGTTATCATGTAAGTGGGTACCTCCTGGCCGACACCCCATTTACCTGGCCCGCGAATATCGGGCTTCGCTAGAATTGGATCCTCGGTCTACAGCAATGTGTCTGACCCGGGTCACCAACACCATGGCTTTCTTCCAGGGCATCTGACCGTGTCCTTCAGCTGCCGTCTCCCCTCAGTGTGGCGGGTTCTGAAGAATCCTTGAATGGACGCAGCTAAGTTTCCTCCCCGATCCACCAGTTGGAGCGTTGCCCTTGGAGCTGTGCTATCGTGTCGCCTATGTCTTAAGTGCGCGGCCGGTTCGTCTGTCATAATCGGTGTTTTGAATTATGGCAATCTCCGGAAACCTCCGATCTGTATGTAATATCGTATTGCAGTTCTTTCCCCCACCTCTTCCTGTAAGGCTCTTGAAGGGGCGACACCAAAATGTTATCCCTTCACCCTGTAAGGATATCTTATGTGCAGTAATGAAACAGAGGATGTTGCGTAGGGCTGTATCCACAGAACTCCAAGGGGTTAAGGGCCGTGGTGTGCGTGGCCCCCGACATGCACGAAAAACAGGTGGGTGGCGTTCTGATCTAACCTCGGCTGTGATGAGCGCACATATCCGTGTCGTGCGTAATGACTATATACAGTAACTCCCATTGTACATGGTTCAATATCTGACGCTTGGCGCGTCATGATGCCCCCAAGACGCACGAATACCTCGAGCGCGCAGCGCAGACGTGGCGCACACGCGCTCCGAGAAGTGAGCGGAGATGACGCAGACATGCTGCGGAAACAACCACCAGGCATTTGGCGGGGCAATACATTGCACCCAAGTCAGACGGCCATCGTCACGCTGTTATTGGTCATCATCAGCGCGTGGGTGGCGGGAAGGCCGAGCACGCGGGCGACGCACCGCAGACCGCCATCGATAGGCACGGCCACCTGGTCTGTCCGCACCGCGGACGCGAGGCAAGTAATTCCCGATCAGTGGCTTTCCCTCCACCTCCACTGGGCGGGACAGAAGAAGGAACAAAGGACTTCCGTTTCCTACTAGGTTTCATGAGATCACAACAACGTTGCCTGTCGGTGCGCTGAGGGCGCGGTGATGCGGCGTTGCCCTTGTGACGTGGCACCAGCCAGCAACGTACGTGTGCCTGCGGAGAGGCGCATACAGTACGTCTGACTAATTGGGAACGGGCGAGGTCGGTCGATTGACACGCAGTACCCAGTATGGTCACCGCTCTGTTCCGTGAGAGATTAGGATACGGAATCAAGCCACGTTCAAGGGGCGGCATTGCACCTGCATGGAAGCGACGCTCGTGGCGCGATGAGGTGCGAACGTATTCAGAGGTGACGTGACGCCGGACGGCTGCCCGAGAAGCGGAGAGCGGTCGCCAGGGCATCAAATGTTGATCAGGTGATGCGGCGCGCTACCGCGGGAATGAGCGGCCGGCCACTGCGGCGGGGCGGGCCGCGGCCGCAGTAGCCGAATTTGGGAAAAGAAGGGGAAGGGTGTCGCACAAGGAAAGGCGCCACGCGTGGATGGCGCACGGTGCGCCTTGCGGATGCGGCGTGGAGACGCCACTATCTCGGTTCGACAGGACACGCGTTTTGTCGATGTCCAGCAGACGCGCGTCGCAAAACGCAAGGTGCCGGGTTCCTCGGACGGCGAGCCGCCCCTCCGAGGGTGGCAAGCATCATCATAATTTGGACTGATGCCGCGGCGCTCATGCCCACATCCCCGCCTGGAAATCGCATGCGCATGAAGTTGGGAGGACCCCAAACTCCGCGACACCGCCGCACAGTACATGGCTGTGGGTTGCCGGAGGCTGAAACGGCTCTGATAACGGACAAGATCGGGGCCGAAGTGAGAAGCGCAAAGCGCTGTTTTACCTAGGGCAAACGCCGGAGGGCTTAACGTACTGTATAGCTTGGGGGCAGGTTAGTGGCTGGTTTCGCGGCAGGTGGCGCGACCACATGGACGCCTGGTGGCATGTAATGGGAATGAGAATCGGATTTGGTTAAAAGGCGCTTGCAACGAGATGGGGTTGACGGTTCCATATTGAAATGGGTTCTCTGTTGCGTAGAAGGCGCGAGCGCAGGAGTGTGATGTAGCCGGTGCTCGGGAGATTGGAAGATCATGCGGGTTACCGTGTTGTGCATGCAAGTTGAGTTGTTTATAGTGGAGAGGCAGACGTGGGAAGATGATATCGGCCGGTGGTGATCTCGGCGAAGGTGGAGCGAGGTGAGCGGTGGGGAGGCCGACGGGTCAGCATCACAGGGCAGTACACGCGCGCGCGGGAGATTGAGGGGAGCGCCAGACACGGACGACAGGGCGCCCTGAGCGCGATTTGCCCTGACAGCGACTGATGGGTGTTTTGTGAAGAATACGACGCGAAGCGATTGTGGGCGCGTTACTGTTTTTTGTTCTTGTTGTCGCGCACGCGTACTGGAGTCCTGAACGAGTTATAGAAAGATCCGACGAGCGACGTTGGCCTGAGACACACAACAAAAAGAATGGGAAAATTTTCGATGGGTTCGCGGGAACGTGGCTGGGGACTCGTAGGTGTGGTCTGTTCTGTTGTGGCCCTCGGCGAGGTCGGCAAGCAAGTCGGTGGGGGTGTCAGGGGACTCGGGCGGGCCCGAGAGCGAGGCAAGCAAAGCGAGGGGGAGAGGCCGTCGGAAGTGAGCCGTAAACCCCCCGGGCCCCCCGCCCGAGCGGTGTAGGAAATTCCGGGGGGGCCGGGACCGGCAAGTTTTAGCGAGGAGTTTCCTGTGGGAGAGGGAAATGACCTGAAAAGGCAAAGGCTAGCGCTCCTCGGGGGCCAAACACGCGCGCACATCGAGCGTTTTTTGCATCGCCGCGCCGCAACAACAGCCGCCGCCCGCCGCACCGGAACCTCGAATACTTATACCCTTCAGACGCATCCACCCGTCATGCACTTGCGCTTCGCCCCCTCGCTCCCATGTCCCACTCCCCAGCTCCCCCTCCCCAGCCTAGTAATAATTCTGGCAACAACAACAATGCACACTCTAACACCTCCCCCTCTCAGCTAGCCCACATACTCTCGACCGTCCTCGCCGATAATGAGACCCTCTCCAAAGATCTGGCGACTGCCAGAGTCCGCTATGAACGGGCAGAACAGACCCTCGCTCTCCTCAAACCTCCACACGCTTCTGTGACTACCACGGGTGATGCTCCTTCGCCGCCCTCTGCCTATCCGGAACCCGCAGTCAGAACCATCATGGATCTCCAGTCACACTTGGAGGCCGAGAAGGTGGCCCGTGAGGCAGCCGAGTCTCGCTTGCGCACGATATCCGAGGCTTGGTTGGACCTCGACCGCTACCTACAGGTTTCCGAAGTCCACCTCTCGGACGCCCGCTCTCACTTCTCCCAGCTGCTCCGCGATCCCTCCATCAAATCGTCATTCAATCCTCTCCCAGCATACCAGCCACCCCGTTCTCACCAGTCAGCCTCGCGTGCTTCCGTAGCCGCTTCGCAGACATTCCCCACCTTCCCCCAGCCGTCCGCCCCCGCTAGGCTGCCCTCTCGAGTACGTCATCGCGACGACAATACCGAGGGTGCACCACCTCCCAAGCGCATTCGCACAGACCGCGGCGCCCGACATTCCGCTGAGGTACGTATCTAGCACACACCCGTCGCGTGCGGCATGTTGATCCCTGCGTCGTAGTCCTCGCGCATACACGCCCCCGCACCGCCTTCATACAGCACGCCTGAAATGAATCACCACCTCCACCCTGCTTACCCCGCGCAACAACGTTCCTCACGCGGCCGTCGCCTGGAACGTCGGGATCAGTCCCCATCACTCTCCCTTTCTCCCACACGCAGCCGAAGCTCGTCCATGTCACTTGACGAACTGCTCCTTGAAGCCACAGACGACAAGCGTGCATCGCCATCGTCTCCTCAACCTGCCCCCCATGCGTATGTCATGCCACCGTCCTATTACCGATCCGTGTCCTCCATTCGACCATCGCGGTCGCCTGACTATCGATCCCCGCACACTATTCGTCGCGATGCGATGTCGCAACCCAATGTCGTTAGCTCCGCAATCGCATCGGCTGCTCAGCCACCGCCGCAGCCCCCCCCTCAGCCCCAGCCCCATGGCCAGTATCAGACCCTACAAACCCACATTTTTGCGCCTCCTGTAACCGGCCCACCTGGAAAGAAGCCCAAGGCCAGTGGTAAGAAACATTCGTCTCCCGTAATTTGCCGCAGCTCATGGACCCATTCAGAAGGCACTCCTGTGTCTGCCGCTCCATCCGTTCGTTCTGTGGCCGGAGCCGCTAGTCTCCCATCCCTTCCACCTGGCGGGTACCCAGCTGTGAACGACAAGGGCCAACGCATTTGCCGGCAATGCGGCCTGCCCGGGCGATATAAAGACGGGAAGTGTGTCGAGAAGTGGGGTCCTGGGCCAGAGGGTCCGGGGACAGTTTGTGACCGCTGTCGTAAGAAAATGAAGCGGGTCGAACGTCGCGGCACGTTGGACCCTCATTCCCAGACCCCCTCATTCGTGCAACCACGCACACATACGTCTATTCAAGAACGCGAGCAAATGCACGGGGCCTCTGCCTCGCAAGGGACAGACCGCTCCATCAGCCGCACAGACACTGTGGTTGTCCCCCACCCCGCATCGTCGCAGCCTGCACAACCGTATGGAGGGTCCCCGGAATCTCGCGAACGGGACGCCGTGTCGCCCCACAGCAATGCATCTTCTCTCACGGTCGCTCGACCCAAGGGCGATGCCGCGCATTCTGGCCCGTCTTCCCGTTCGCACAGCCGTTCCCCTCTTCCCATCCCAGCTCATCCCCAGCGGAACGGCACGCAAGCACAACTTCCGCCTTCCAAGCTGCCTGTGCCCCTCTCCAGTGGGGAAGGGGAGAGCGACGCCGAGGGTGAGCCAGAAGCGGAGGCGGACGACGCAGATGCAGACCTACTTGCGGCAGTCGACGCCGCTGAGGCAAGTAGCGGCAAGGGCGCGGTAGGGTCATGGGTCAAGCGCGAAATTGAGACGACATAGAGCATAAAACCTTCTATATTTATTACCTCTCTGTTACTCGCTTTTTAGGATACCCTCATCACGATGCTATGCTTATGTTTTGTCCGCCCTGTGTGTAATGCTCTCCTTCGTTGGTGTATCTTAGTGCTTTCTGCAGATTTATTGTCTCTAACCTATGTGAGTGGACGATGCATAATCAACCGGCGAGTCCGGTTGAGATGGCTAGCAATAGTTAGATAGCCCCCACAGCATTTTAGGCTGGGTTTGTACATTGCTTTGCGTGGTATCAGGGAAATTTCAGCCCATGATTGCTTGAATTTTTTTTTGTAAATGCTACCTATATTCTGCATATCTAGGTACATCGCGCAAATGAAGGTAGTCATTGCACCGAGTGGTGATGCCGGTGATGTGCGGAGGACGCGCGAGAGCTGCGAGTCTGACGATGTGAACCGCAGGAGCGAAAAGACGTCAGCTCAGCACCGCAGCCGCAGCGGCCCCGGGGCCCGCAGCTCGTGCCGAGACCGAGAGATGAGTAAAAGGCATGGATGCGAGTGGGGATAGTCCGAGTCAGACAATAACAATAAATCAGAAGAACCGCAGAGGCGGCGCGAAGTGACAAGGCCACCCCACTGCTGATCACTAGTCGGCCCGTTTCACAAGCGACACGCCGCATGTTCCCGATATGGCAAGCGCCGTGCCGTGACCCCTCGATACTCAGCCTTGCGCCTGCAAGCTGCAAGTCTTGTTGCGGTGGTGCGGCCAGGACACCGCCCGGATGCTCGAGAGAAAAAGGCAATCGATTCCGTTTCTGGCGCCTTCGTCTAGTGATTCATAATTGGAAACGTGGGCGGGGGTTGCTCTCCACGACATCCATTCATTCACAAAAGACCCGAATTCGTCATATGCGCGGACAGTTCGTGATTTCTCCTGGAGGCGCAATTGTTATCAGAGGGGCGCGTTGTTCTCATGGATCTCTGGCGCATGGGCAATGGTTGCTAACAACCGTTGTTGGAAACGCAAGCATGGTATGAGGCCGGTTCGATCGAACTTTTCATCATGGTTGATGGGTCTTTCCACCCTGGGACCTGTCACTTTCCTGCCGTACTCTCCGAGAACTCCCGTATTTCGTGAGTAGCACAGGAGTCTTCCGTCGTCCGTGCACTCCATCCACAGCCATCGCTCTGATTTTTGTCCCCCTGATTCCCATGAGCACCCCCACCCTTGAGAAAGACAGACTTTCCTTTTCACAACTTGCAACGATGGGTGAGGATGTAATAACCCCGTGGTTCTCGCCGGCTAGGAATCAGTGCCGTGATGATGGGCAGGAGCCCGAAAGTCCGTTGCAGACACGCGTAGTCCCGACGCCGATCAGATTCACAACAGGTGCCTCGTTTTTCAACAGCGCTCCCGAAAACGGCAGTCATCAATGCATTATTCTGCGTGGGAAGCAGCACCCGCTGATCTGATCACATGATGTCCCTTCTGTATATGTGCATGTCCATGGATCGATGTACTGACCCTTCACCCAACCCACACCCTCTTTGTTCCTTGCATGCGTCCCATTTCATACCTTCACATACCCATAGCGTCGTCTCCATGCACATTCCGGCTGGCCACACCTAGGATGCGCACGTTTACATCGTCTATCAGGACTCACATGCGTAAACCAAAGGAGGAAGGCTCAATCGCCTCAGTCTTCTCGTCACTTTCCGGAACTCCTCCTGCGTTGCCCACACGATTTTTAGACCTCAAAAAGGAGATATGGCGGGACGCTCTTATGCAAAGTTGGCGCGAGGTTCTGAATGAATTGGATGGTGCGATCGAGGAGGTCGCCGCGAGAGGCGCTGATGTGCTCAACATAGCCTTCATCAAGCGCGTGGCTGACATACTTTGTAGATAATCCCATCCATTCAATTCTCGGACTTGCAGAGAGGACTGTCGATGGCTCAAATCTCAGAAATCCGGTCAACTGGTGTCCTGATCGTCCGGGCTGGCATACCAAGCGAGGTCTGATGCATTCCATGTTGCCGCCCACCGTCCAAAATAGCAAATACTTATTGACCACTTTCCCTCTTTTATAGGAAGCTCTGGGTTGGAAACGGTCATTGAAGGATTATACCTCTTTGAACCGTAACAGGGTCAAAGGTCTGTCGTAATTTTTGCTGGCGCAGAAATTCGCTGCTGATGCTATCTATTCCTGTGTCGCAGGTTTTCCCGAAGATAACATTCAAGCGTTCGAGATCTACAACTCAGCTGCGCAGACTCGCGCTCGGACACACCCCGCTATCCTCCAAACGCAGCACGCCATCCTACAATTGTGGCACTCCTCTGACCCGGAGGCAAAGCTGAGTCTGAGAACCCCAATCAGTTATTTTGACCGTTTCCGGATACGCGTACCTGGAGACCGTTCCTTTGTACTTGGGCCCCATATCGATGGCGGTTCTCTGGAGCGTTGGGAGGACCCCGGTTACCGCGCATGTTTCAGGGCTATCCTCGGTGGGGACTGGCGCGAACATGATCCGTTCGACGCAACGCCTCGCCTATATGCCTGTCAGGATCTCTACCACGCCGCGTGAGTTTATTATGCCTTGCATTTGTGCTATATCCACAATTCCTACATACATACCACAGAAATCAATGCTCTATTTTCCGCCCCTGGCAAGGCTGGACTTCAATGTCGACTACCGGCCCTGGCGAGGGTACCCTACGCATTGTACCGTTGCTCAAGTTGGCGACGGCGTATCTGATACTACGTCCTTTCTTCAAGCCACGGACACCTTCTTCAACACCTGATGATTGGGTCGTTGACCTCGAGAGTGCGACTTTCCCGGGTTCGCAAATGGGCAAGACGCAGGAATTAAATGAGACCACCCATCCACACTTGCAGCTCTCCGCACAATGGTGTCCGTTCCCCGTGTTGAGCCTGGAGACCAAATTTACTGTGAGTGCTACTCCCGCGTCCCCATCAGATCTCCTTCATGACCGATGGCGCGCTCCCTAGGGCACTGTGATCTCATACATGGAGTAGAATCTTGGCAGGGTGGGAAAGGCGATTCTTCGGTTTTGTATATCCCGGCTGCTCCCCTTACAGTTCGAAAGCGAGTATCTTCTTGCCACGTCTTGGTTCCAATCTAGGTCTCATCATCCACACAGCGCCGAATATCTTCGGGATCAACGAGAGTGCTTCAATCGTGGCTTTCCCGCCCCGTGAGTCTGGTGGTTCTCGCTGAGCGCTCTGGCACCCGTTAAGCGTACAACCTTTGTCACCAGTGATTTCCCAGGTGGAGAGGGCGAATCCCGCTTTCTAGCCGAGGTGGACAAGAGCATGTCCGAGGAGAAACCGGTCTTCGCGCGCTTGGATTCAAGAAATTTGATATTCCGGAAGATGCGAACACGGGAGAAGGGCGAGCCATCCTTGAAGCAAATAAGATATTGTTCCCAGAAGTATCAGCATAAGGAAGATGAAGGATCGTGATAACCTCGCTTTTGCAGCAATCATATAGGTCCTCAGTGCGACATTCGAGGTCGAGGTACAGAGGGCGTCCTATTGTTTTTCATCTTTTCCCTATCGCTGTTCAATCAAGAAATGTTGTGCTGTAATCGAGAGTGGACCGATAACATGTGCCGGAATTAGTGGTGAAGAAGTAAACGCGTTCCGGGTGATCGTCGCATGGTGATACACGTACAGGGATGGATGACGCAAAGCATCCAGGGGAGGCTCTTTGTGCATTTATCATGATGGTCCCCCGCTTGCGGCAGGTAACTATCGACCCATTGTCTACTGTAGCGCCTTAGGGATCGGTGAAAGATGTGCAGCCAGAGAGTGGCCCGCGTTACGATATTAATGATAATGTCACCAGTACGCCCTGGCCAATCATTCATGCTCATGTGCAGCGGTTACAGACGCACAAAGATGATATGAGAATTTGGGGTTCATTGGTGCGGATTGCAATGATGCTGTTGTACTATGGAGGCTCAACGCGCTCAACGTTCAACGTTCAACCTCGGAGAAAGAGCGGAGACGACATTACAAGCTGTCACGCAAGATATCACCAGGATAATCAACAGATCGGTCTTCACGACGACGGTGAGGCAGACGTAGAGGACCACTCATTAGCATGTGTTCGCCTCTCGCTCAAAGGCACTTGGGCTCAAAAATTATGATTCTTGCTCCGTTCAAAAATGAAATGAATGAACCTCTCCAAGCATACAGTAAGTAATAATGCAGGAATAGCAGATACAACGGCGATGACATCGTAAGGACATGACTTCGAAATGAGCTCAACGGCGGCCACCTGGGAATTGGAATGAGAAACCCCCAGGCCCACCACCACCTGTACGGAACTGGAATCCATTGCCTGCTGCTTGCTGGAAGAACTGAGCAAATGGGTGTCCTCCAGGGCCACCCGCGAAAGGCCCGCCTTGGCCTTGCATGGGGTCATTCGGGTCATCGCCATTGTCATAGCGTTGCCGCAACTCCGGGTTAGACAACACCTCGTACGCTTCGTTCACGACGGCCATCTTAGCTTCACTTCCCCCCTTATCCGGGTGTGCGCCGAGTGCAGCCTTGCGACTACGAGGGAGGTAAGCGCATTAGCAAGGAACCAAATGGAGGATAGAGAGCAAGTGCGCACTAAGCCTTCTTGATCGTCCTTTCGTCAGCATCCCGTGAGACACCGAGCACCTTGTAATAATCCTTATGTCTCGACTGTTTCAACAGGCGCTGAGCCTTGGACAACCGAGCATGGATCTAATTTAGTCTCCCGAATCAGCTTCTGGAGATGCAGGAAGGGAGCGCATATACCTCACGGTTCCCGCCCCCGCTTGCTTCCCAGGCTCGCTCGAACGCACGTACGGCCTCTTCCCATTCCTCACGTGCGAGCAATGCCTCTCCCTTGCCCAGTAGAGCATCGATGTCCTTCTCATTGCCAATGATTCGCAACAGCTCATCGCACCATTGCTCGCCTGCCCGCGCCTGACGAAGTTGGACATGTGCACGACACAATGCACGCAATATCGCGGCCCTTCTTGGACTGGCCTTCCTCGGGGGAGGGATAGCTACCACCAGGCTGGGGGCCGCATCTGGCTCGGCTGCGCCTTCAAAGGTTGCCAAGAATCCGTTTCCTGGTGAACTAAGAGTTGCATCCTTGGGCGTAGAACCAAGGATGAAGGAGATTATCCCGCGCCAATCCTCTACAGCCATCAACCCGTCGAGTTTCTTGAACTGCTTGTCCAGAGACTTGACCAGACGATGCGCTGAGAGACATGGCTTGGAGTCAGGGTCATAGTGCAAACACTGCTTGAGATATGCCATCGCGGTATTTGACGCGGATGAATCCATATAGAAGTATGATATGCGGAAAATGTTCATATACGCATCTGTCGATGGCGATGTGATCTGGGTGAGCCGACTATGGGTCAGTGAGCACGCGCTTCTAAACATAATCGATGAACACGAACCTCAAGTCCCCTACTGCATCTTCAAAGTCACCGGCTGCAAGTGCACAATTCGCCCGCTGTTGCCTTAAAGAGACGGAATGTGACGCGATGCGAAGCCCCTGTGTGGCGCTCTCTTCGCAAGCTGTCCAAAGCTTGGCCTTCTGGGCCTGAGCTGCCTTGCGCGCTGCTGCCTCCCCGTCTGCTACGTCGAGTACAAGTTCACGTGCAATGGGGTCGTTCTTCGCCTGATAGTTCTTGAGGGCCTCTCGCGCCTCCGGCCATCGACCCTCTTTGGCATGAATTTTCGCTTTCATCAAGTGCGCCTTTTCGAATGTGTCCGAGGTAAGGATGAGAACTTGGTCGAAGTCGGCGAGCGCGTTTGCGTGTCTACCGAGAGAGAAATACGCCGTAGCGCGTTTATAATAAAGAGTAGGGTCCACTGGTGATTGTTCTGGAAAGTATGGTCAGAGAATATCTGATTGAGATTATACGGATGGACTGGTGCAGGCGATGAACGGAGGATACACGAGGAGAGCCACACCATTGTGGCCCTTGAGGAATGTCGGTGCACATGCACGTCACTTCTGGGGTGTACCATCTGCCTCAACGTACCTATTGCATCTGAGTAAGCTTTTGCTGCATCATGAAACGTCCCAGCAGACAGCAACGCGTTGGCACGGCTAATGAGGGGTTGCAGACCCGCGGGGTATAATGCTGATCCTGCACTTGAATCCGCAATTACAGAAAGTGCAGTAAGCAAGATGGAGAAGCTATAGAAGAGTAATGGTGGAGGCATGGTGGAGGTGGAGGGAAAGGAAGGGAATGTTCATTGCACGAGCGCGTTCACCCGCGTCGTCACCAAAAGTTCAACTGACACGTTGACTTTGACGCCTATATCGGGTTGTACGTTCCCACGGCTAGCCAGACGCAGAGCCCTTGGGCTAAACACTCGTCGATACGCTTAACGCTCGACCCATCCTTCGAAGCAGAATTGAGGACAGATGGTGTGCCTTGCACGGCAGGGGTGATGTACTCTGTGCACATGTCAGTGGTGGTGAAAGCGAATGGTGTGCCATGAGGATCGAGTGATTTCAAGTGAAATGGAGATGCTAAATGAGCGACAACCTCGGCACCCTCGATGGCTTCATCGAAAGCACCATCTTTCGTGATATCATTGACGACACAGACTGAGCTCGAAGCGATTGCCATATTTAGCGAACTTATCCTTGACAAAGGCGCCCTTTGGTCGCGCGGCGGACTGTTTCACACAGCGTAACGGGCTTCAAGGTACTTCTGTATGACGGACGCAGACGGCGAGATAGCCGCCTGCGCCGGTAACAAGAACTTTTGCAGGACGCATGGCAACCTTGGTCGAGAGAGGTAATTGTTGGACCAGAGCAGGACAAGAGTAGTAGTCATCGGTAACGCTGCAGGGCTTTTAGACCTGTCTTTCCGTAATAGTATGAAAATATGGGGATAGCTGGACTCGAGAATTCCTCGGATTCGATTAAGGCACCCACTGGCAACAAGAACGTGCGTGGGGGGTAATTACTCCATGGACTCATTTGCGAAGCCTTATAAACAGCAAGGCACCCAGCCACGATGGTAGCATATGAACTTGTCTTGTGGAGTCACTGTCGAAGATGTGAGCCGAGCTCGGGATGTGCGGATATGGAGGCACATTCAGTTAGCGTGACGCTAGCGAGATCTGGACACTTCGATGTCTTTTCCTTGGCCAGGCAGTAGTGACGCGCGCACCGCACCCGGAAAGCCCCTGTTGCCTCCGATACTTGCTCACCAAAGGGCTGAAATTTATATGTGGACGACGTGGAAATAGTTTGTTCCCGTTCCCAACGTTCGACGCGATGCGGATCATCGATGATCCGTATGCCAGTGCGCGTCATGCACCGTGTACCATTTATTCTTGCATTGCATCCAATGCCTTCTTGATGGGTTTTTTTAATGCTTTGAGTGTTTGGGAAGCTGCGTATCACATCCGTCCCATCTGACGATTCGTGAATGCGTGAATGATTCCGAATTAGGCCTCGCGCGGGACTTTTTTGGACCGATCACCGGGTCACTCGATCACCTCGATCACCATCCATCTTTTTCGACCTCCGAGTTGCCCCCAAACTGGTAAGTATTTTTGGATGGAGATAACAAATATCAATGCGACGGTGTGTCAGACTCTGGCGGGTGTAGATAAGACAAGCGTCTCTTGTACGCCATCTTCTCGGCATCCTCCGCCCCAGTCCATTCCACTGATGTCCATCTTCGCACGTCGCATGTAGTCCCTCTGTCGCCACTGTCGTCATCCTCGCTCCACTAATTGGCTGGCTTCGCCCTTCGCTACTCAAACCACCCTCCCCTCTTTCGCCTCTGCCATCCATTGTCGACACGCACTACACACAGCAATATTTTGTCAACCGATAAGATACCCCCTATAGCCTTCGACATGCAAGAGCCACAACCAAACCAACCCCAGGCTGTCCACTTTGGCGCGGGTAATATCGGCCGAGGTTTCATCGGTGCTCTACTTGCGGAATCCGGATACTTTGTCATTTTCACTGATGTCGACAAGAAACTCATCAAGGAGCTGAACTCCCATAACTCGTATGAGGTCCACGTCCTTGATGAGAAAGAACGAACAGAGGAGATCCACTCTTTTGCTGGCACTTCATCGCAGGCGGACGACGTCTCTCGCTTCATCGCAAGCCCCCACACGCGACTAATCACGACCGCTGTTGGTCCCACCATACTCGAGAAGATTGCACCTGCTATCGCCAAGGGATTAAAGGAGCGGCGAGTTGCCAACGCAGGTTCCCTCAACGTCATCGCATGCGAGAACATGGTGGGCCAGACGGAAATGCTCGGAAAGTTCGTCCGAAACCATCTCTCGGACGAGGAGAATGCATGGCTGTCGGACCACATCGGATTTGCCAACTGTTCCGTCGACCGCATTGTTCCGGCACCAACAGACCCACACGCAGAGAACCCACTCGACGTTGGCGTCGAAGACTTTTCCGAATGGGCAGTGGACAAGACCGCGCTACGTGCACCGATCGATCCGCCCGTGCAAGGGATGACGCTCACGGATTCGCTCCAGGCGTACATCGAACGTAAACTCTTCACACTCAATTGCGGGCACGCTATCGCCGCCTACCTCGGCTTCGTCTATGGGCTAGACCGGATCGACCGGGCACTGGCAAACGAGGAGATCTTAGAGGACGTCCGTGGCGCGCTCATGGAGGGTGGCGCTGCGCTGGTGAAGAAGCACGGCTTCGATACCAAGGAACACGAACAGTACGTGGGGCGCGTGCTCGCTCGCTTCGCAAACCCGAAGCTACACGACGATGTCGAACGTGTAGGCCGTCAGCCCTTACGCAAGCTAGCGAAGGGCGATCGATTGCTCGGGCCGACGGCGATGGCAAGAGAATATGGTCTCCCAATCGATCACCTCGCGCGCGGAATCGCAGCTGCGTTTTTATTCGACTTGAAGGGTGACCCCCAAAGCGTCGAATTGATGAGAAAGATTGGTCAGGCTGGCATCGAGCGCTCGATCGTAGAATACACAGGATTCGAAGCGGATGGCGATGAGCACCGCAAGATCCTCTCGGCATACAAAGAGCTGAAGGCGAAGAAGAGGATTCCTTTGACGGATGTACAAAACGAAGATTTTGGTCATCACGGACAATGATGCATTGATGATGTATCACTTACCAATTACTTTACCATTGACTTAGTGTGTATGTACGAACAATACCGTGTCTCAGTAGCTTTGTAGTACCCTGAGTACGTTGTAGATAACGAGAGGAAATGAACACATCCCGGATTGCATCGACTCACGAGGACATTCCAACGGCGTTTGGTAATGGAGTGTTCTAATATTATCCTAGACTACCACTATGCATACAAGGTGGTGCGTGATAGTAAGGAGAAGAAGCTATGGGTCATCACAATCATTGGTCGTCATCAGTTCGTAGATAGATCGTAAGATGTCATGAAAGTTCAGCACAAAGAAAGTCGTAGATGATCGCGTCGGCGAATCTTGCAACTAAACGTCCACACGTCCTTATCTCAGGTCACAACACCGAAGCGCCCAAGATAATCAGCGCGATGGCGCCTGCGATAACGAGCGATACAGTCGTGTCGGGGAGAGCCCTGGGCGGAGCAGTAGAGGGCGCACGTGTACTGGCAGTAGCACCAGTCGTGGACGGCGTCGTCTCTCCGTTCGAGTCGGACACATTGCCAAAGAGCGAGCTCGCAAAGGCACACACTTGACGTATGCTCTTTACCAGCGAAGGCAAGTCGGGTGTGTCCAGGACAGCCGTCTGGTTCGTTTTCTCGAAACTGAAACAATAAAAAAAAACGAATGAGGAACAATGTGTCGGCCGATTGGGATGGCGCACGACGAGACGAGACGAATTGAGAGCCGCGCAACGTACCAGTCAACGCACTGGGGGAAAACGGACTGGAAGGTATCCGTGCAGGAGCACTTGATCACGTCGATGAATGCGCCCGGGTTGAAAAGAACCTATACGTGCATAGCGGTGGTGCAACACGAACATGAAACATGGCATTAACACCATTTGAGGAGGGACGCCATACGTAGCATAGTAAGTGCGTACCGACGAAAGATTAGCCAGCGCGGGGGCGGCCTGAGCGCAGGTACTGATACTCGGGTAGTCCTTGGCGCATATGGGGCACGATGGGGGGGTACTTGGGAAGTAAGGCTCTACCGTCTGTCGGGCGACAGCTGCCAACCGATAGGGCGACGATAACGGGCTCGCCCATACCGACGACGTCAGGGAGAAGGCCATCAAGACACAGACGTGAAAGAAGATGAGAAAAGAGCGGGAAATCATTCTGGCCTTCTTTCTATGGGAGAGGAACGTAGCTAGTAGCTCATGGGACGGAGCGACGCCTTTGAGGCGGACCGGAACTGTCCCCAAAGGAAATTGATAAGATTAGATAACAGAGTCCTACACCGCGGTGACACGTTGACGGTTGACTCCGCTTCCTCTCCCACTGATTTTTGTATCCTGCCCCTCCGGCCAATTGCTCAACCTGTTTTTTCTCACTGCCTTCCTAGTAAGGACATCCTAAGATTAGACTGGATAAGTAAATAGCGGACCACAAATTTGACAATCGAACGCCGCTTCGCACTCCAGGAGATCAACCAGATGGAACGAAAGATGTGTTCCTACCTGGAGTGGCAGCTCAATGTCGACCCGTCGACATTGTATGGCTTCCAATCTCATGTCCAGCAAGATTTCGCCGGACCTGGACCCTATCCAGTGATGGTGCGTCCCCAACTGACGCCGGCGCCATTCACACACCAGCAAGCGCACCAGGAGTGCAAGTCATAACACTGGTTCTTCCATACCGGCTTTCACTAATTTCACTCCCCATGCATCCCTACTGAAAGACGGACCTGTCATTCTGAGTCCTTTGATCCCCGCATACCCATCCTCGCCCCCCGATACCCCAGAGGCCTCACACTCGGCCTCGACCTCTCCCGCCATCATCAGTATCGCCACAAACACCTCCTGATGTGCACGAGGATTTGGCCCGAAGGTTGTCTCGGCGGGGTCGAGCCCCTTGGGGGGTCTGGTCATTCCTCACAGCCGCCACAGCCTCGGCCACGAATCGGGACCCATACCTGTGAAGACTACGAAGGCTGTTACATTAGCCTCTGCTACTTCGATACAAAATACTACAAATGTCACACTTCATAGGCAAAATTTCATCTGCTTTGTTAGTTTGCATACTTGGGCTTGGGCCCCCTATCAAGGCTATCATACAGCCAAGTGTGAATGAGCTGCCTGCATATTTTTGCCTGCTCTCTAGTGGTGCGAGAGGTATGAATCCCATCCTGTGTCCTTCCCTCCCTCTGAATTAATTTCTTTAATTTTCGTGGACCCCTCCTCACCTATAGCTACTATCACCAATATTTCAATAAATTTAAAGGGCTGCTAATACGAGTACGGGTATTCGACCGACGACCGACATAGTTCAATGAGCCGGAGGACAAAGGGGGGTCTGATATCTAACAGCCGATGCGGAGAGATAGTCGAACAGGATAGCAACACAACAATGGGCAAACAAGAAAGAAAACGGTCGCATGGGCGGCGATTAGATACCCGAAATACACACACACTAACACCCACCCTAACATACATTCGGGATCATCGACTCGCTAGATCGTTGGGCGGTCCATGGGCGAGTCGAGGAGCGTTTGGAGCTGTGGGGGGTTGGCATACGCCTGAGCTGTGGGGCGACGGAGAACGAAATTGGGTGGGCGCACCTGTTCTAACATGCCAGAGTGGGGCAGACCATCCACGTCAGCACTATCTCCGCCTTCGAGAATAATGTCCCCCTGTTCCTCACCCTGTGCATCTTGCGCCACCTGCTGCAGCCGGCCGGATAAGCACGTCAGACCGTTTGCGGGGATCGTGTGAAAAAGCAAGAGTTATCCCCACGCACAGGTTCTCTCTTTGCGCTGTTTGAACCTGGAATCGTCTTCTTGACGGCGTTTTTCGCGGGGCCAGACACGCCGGGAACGAAAGGTTCGTCGCGCGGGACGATGTCGATGAGAAAGTCAAACTGGTCGGATTTGCTGAGAGCCTTGGCAATGTCGGCGCGCGATAGTGTACGACGCTTATTGGAGTCGGCGACGATGAACGCCCGGGCCGTAATCTCTGCAATAAAGACTTTTTGACAGCAACGATGAGTGAAGTGGGTGAATAGGACGTGGATGGCAAGGGACCGGAGAGCGTACTTTCGCAAGCCTTGCAGAATAGGATAGGCGCTGTTCATTACGATAAAGGATATGAGGGATGGAGGGTATACGGTGGTGTGGACAAACCATCTGCAGCGATCATCTGGGTGGTGTCATGTTCTGCACCGATGGGAAGGGGGGAAAGGAGAGCACCTTGACATCTGGGTCACTCTTCATAACCTTCTTTATCCTCGCCAGAGGCAATGGCGGGTGTCGATAGTCGGGGGTCTCTTGCTCTGCAGCATCGACCTGTCTCTGCCAGAAGGAGTGGAGGAACTCGTGAAGGGGCTCTCCTGATTGGACGTATGGCTTGGTCATTGTCACTGGGGATCGTGGGCTGTGGTTGGCTGCATTTTATTTTTATTTTTTCGAGATCAGATCTTCCGTATTTTAACCCACTTATCTCCTCCTCTCTGCCAACTGTTGTAAAAGAAAAGAGCGTAGGTCGAAGCCCATGTTGTTGCAAAGTCATTGAAAAACATGTATCGGCATCCTCACCTGGCCTTAATATGTATGGCCTCGCACCTTGCGACTCGCGAGCCAGCTGTGACCATCATTCGGGGCACAGGACTTAAGGTTTGGGGTCCCCGCCGCTTTCGAGGGTTTGTTTGTGCGTGGAACGAGCGGCCTATTCCCATGAGCCACTCGGCGCTCAGGATGTGGCGTTTATTCAAGCTGCCGGGAGCCATGCGATCGTGTAACGCGGGGAAGCAGGAGATTTGTTGGTAAGGACTCTGGTAATACCAGCGTAACATCATTCACGGTAGGTGTAACGACGACACTCCTCACATATGGTCCAGTGAAGACGTTAATACATGATACAGGGATGAACGATGAACTATGGATATGAGATGCGTGCGAATACAGTAGACATTTTCTGACAAGGTCGTAAATTGCAAATTGAAGAACAATGTCAACGTCCGTCAACACTACAACTGATTTTGAGCTATATGGCGCATGATCGTTAATGATGCAAGGAGTTCTGCCGCACCGAGCATGTTCGATTCAGTACGGGCCAGAGTATGCAGCTAGCGAAGACCACCTACCAGTTGATAGGTGCGCGAAGGACTCATATACAGTAAGCACATTGCCCGACGTACCGTACGCGGGACGATCAACGGGCTTGAGATTATAATGAGCGACAAGGAAGTTGTCTGCGTTCAGGCACTGGGAATGAGGGTATGAGCATGTGACCAATAGCGTCATCAAACTCTAGTATCTCCCACCGTCCACTCGTGCTCTGCGACCATGTGATGACCCCACTTGTACTCTTTCCCATCCGAAGCTGTGAACTTTC
The DNA here is from genome assembly GCA_022496215.1 of Russula brevipes. Taxonomy (NCBI): domain Eukaryota; kingdom Fungi; phylum Basidiomycota; class Agaricomycetes; order Russulales; family Russulaceae; genus Russula; species Russula brevipes. Next base: position 25,163 of record WTXF01000255.1, read on the forward strand.
GGAGAAGAGACCTGCGCAGTCACAGCAATGAAGGGACGTCACAATGAGGCGCTCGCGAAAACAACGTTACCCTGAGAACAGCGAAACCTTCCGCAAGTATTGGTTCATGGGTATCGACACTGACGCCTTGGGAATGCGGACGGTTCCCAGAGCGCCACTCGGCCCAAAGTTGAGGACAATCACCGGTTCGCGGTAAAAGTGGCGGCCGTCGCGATCGCCGAGGCTCGTCGAACGCTGGCCCATGTCGTAGATCATGAGCTCTGTGCTGTTGCGCGTACGCTGTGAGGCGGTGGAGACGCGCATGAACGCGCGGTCGTAAACTTCATCAAAGTCGGAGCCGGTAAGGGCCCCAGTGCGATCCTCGAAGAAATACGCGGATGGTGGCCCGGCGATTGTCATGACGTGTGGGGCGGTTACTGTGCGCGCACACTGAATTGGTTGGACGTTGGCACAGTGGGGGACAGTGATGCCCCTCCCAGGGCCTTTATAGGCATGGGTGGGGAACCTATTTTTGGGGAAAGGGCGTCTAGAAGCAGCTTCCCCCGAAACACGTTCCTCGATGTGACGGTCGTGGGTGGTGTAAGAACCACTAACGCGGCTTCCCGAAGACATGCCATCTAGACCGGTGGACTTAGCGCGCATTGGGCAGGTGAGCCACTTATTCTGCTGGAATTGGGACTAGCCAGAACAGGGCCGTGCCTTTCTAAGCTATTGGGCGTGCTCAGAGGTTTGTAATGAATTGCAACTGATGGAAGCAAAATGGCACTGCGCCAGATGGGAAGATGCAAAGCAAGGAGAGAAACAAAACACAATGTCGATCACCGATCCCCGAAAGTGGTGCGGCGTTACGTGCCGTCTAAGCCGGCAAGCCGGCAATCCGCTCCTGGTCAGTCAATTGGGAAGGCTCTCACTATCTCACTGCTGGAGCTGATCACACAGTAATATTCATGACAGCCTCCATTTGTCGGTCCGCCATCAAGGGAAGCCTCGGCTGGAACTGATGCGGTCTCAACGACAGGAACCGCTGGCGTCTGGTGACACACTACGAGTCAGTTAGGAAACGTCTCTTCGATTTATTTGCAGACCCGAGCTGGTTGTCGAAAATTTGCAAACGCGGTCCGTGGGTCGGATTTGCAATGGATGAGAGTCGAGTTGTCGGTCATCGATCGTTCGTTTCCCCTGGACCGTTCTTGGTCGAACTTGGTCTAGCGCATTCTCGAAGCTTTCTGGAAAGCAGCCAAGCCTGAACAATAGATTCAGACAACATTTGAAACCTGGCCCCACCGTACTAGTGTCGAATATACCCAGGCGGTTGGGGACTCTGAGGGGCGCATGTCGCGGTGCGAGGTTGCTGCGCAGCCCGACCCCAATCCTAGACCACACGGGATCGCGAGGGATGTGGACCTGGGGTACGCTGTGCCCCCTTTGACATTCCGTGTATCCATAGGTCCAACAACATCCCGTCACGCCCACATCCTTCAGCGGGCCTACATCATCAGCCATGCAAGTGCCCGACACGGGAATGGTGCCAGCAGATTGCCTCTTCCATGAATGTCCCTTGTCCGCAAAGCTTCAACGCATCTCCAAAAGTACGAGTCGAAAATCTCGTACTTGTAAGGAATGTTGTCCTCCGGTGTATCATGTACCCGTGATGGGCGCTTTCGTTTCGTCATCCATCTGGGCTTCTGGAACGTGAAAGCTCACAATACTTGCCAAGTCCCAGCGTGTGATTCCTTTTCATTAATTTCATTCTTTATCGAACAGGGACGTGCGGCCAAATACAAGATGGGCGGTCAGGTTCCACGAGACGTTCCGTTGCAGGTCGTAGACAGAACATGTTGAAAGTGAGCGGGATAGGCTATAGTTCAGTGTCAGTCTTAATTGTGCTCAACAGGTAGTAGTGCACGAACTGAAGTCCTGAAGGCGCAGACCCGTGCATAAAAGGTCGTTGAAAGCGATAGGTGAGGTTGGTGAGATAGGTCCCGCTGATGCGCTGATGGGCCCATGCGTGGATCTTAATTTAGTCACCCCCACTGGCGCTCCAAATGGAACGCCCCAGATCCACTTTGGCCTGGCGTGAGTAACGCTCTGGACCCGAGGGACCGGTCTCACAGTGCGGTCAGGTGGTGGTCATGGTGTTCACGGTGTAATTGCGGTCCCTGTGGCCGAGCGCCCAAGACGGTGACGCCCAATGATGTTTCCTACGCTAAGAGGAACTGATGTGGTCCCCGTGGTCAGCTGGCGCTGGTGCCCTATGACCGCGGATGAGGCACAAGCCTTCGGTGGCCACGCCCCCTCTCCTTTACTCTTCTGAGCTCACATTATAAAGTCTTGTCCATGATTGTTGGCGGGCTGCATATGGTGATAAGGTGTGTATAGCCTGCATCTGGAAGCGGCATCACGATGCAAAGGGAGATTATCCAAATCGCGCATGCAACACGAACTTTGACTGGAGGAATTTGAGCTGGTGAAGTCAGTGTACTGAGCAGAGGAACGCAAGCGGGGGGCGGGCTGCAAAGTCGGGAGATGCCATACGAGGATGCTGACTAAGCACGGGATATCTTATCGTTTCACCTCACACTCAGTCTCTTCTCCGAACTGCGATGACCACGAATACAGATGGAGACGGTAATTTCCTATTTTAATTTAACTTTGAGAAGTGACCGAGGTTGTATCGGTAGTGCTTATTGGCGTGATTGGTGGTAGCGGCCTTTACCACCTTGACAATCTTACCTTCGTGTACGTGCTAAATACAAACCCGTGCCGGTGACCTAAGGATTACTGACATCTGACATGACGTTGATGTCTACCCAGAAAACACGTAAATCCGGAGACAGTAAGTCTCAGCGCGACGCGCCGCGATCTGTTCTGACGAGCATACATAGCCCTGGGGTTTCCCTTCTTCGCCCATTACGATCGCTTCTCTTCCCTCGGGTACCCGTGTCGCTTTCCTCGCCCGACATGGGCCAGGACACACATTCAGCCCATCCACCGTCCCTGCGAGGGCGAACATTGCCGCGCTCAAATCTCTCGGCGTGCGCGCCATCCTCGCATTTAGCGCGGTCGGCTCGCTGCGTGAGGACGTGCCGCCGGGCACGTTCGCGCTGCCGACGCAGATCATCGATCGCACAAAGGGCGTGCGTCCCGCGAGCTTCTTCGAGGGCACGAGCATAGTCGCGCACGCCGCATTCGGCGATCCGTTCAGCCGTCGGCTCGTTCGGTGGCTCGAGGGCCCCGTCTCGCGCGCGCTCGCGGACGAGGGACGCGGGGGTGAAGCTCGTCACGAACAAGTGCATCGTGTGCATGGAGGGTCCTCAGTTTTCGACGCGTGCCGAAAGCCACATGTATCGTCAGTGGGGGGGCGATCTGATCAACATGAGTGTGTTGCCAGAAGCAAAGCTCGCACGTGAGGCCGAGATCAGGTACGTGTGTTGGTGTACCTGACCTTTCTGCTGCGGCGCGGCGATTGCTGACACAGGAATCTTTTTTTTCATTGAAGCTATGCCCTCATCGCGGACTGTGACGGACTATGATTCGTGGCGGCCAAATACGGACGCCGTCACAGCGGCTGAGGTTTTCAAAACCCTCCGGGAGAACGTGGAAACCTCGCGTCATGTGGCCGGGACAATCCTCCAGGAACTGCATGCCGCCGTGCTGCAGGGTGACATTCTTTCAGAAGAAGCTGGATCGATGCAGTCCTCCATCCTGCCACGCTCCACGCAGCAGAGACAGGAAGATAGGGACAAGTTGTGCTACGTACTTCCGGCCTATTTTTCAGATTAGAACACAAATATCGGTGAAAACACGGGCAGGAACCCATTGCCATCCAGCGCAGGGCTCATACCCTTGTCAAGGCTCATCAAGGCCCTGGGATATGTCGTGGCTGGACCATAACTAGATATACAAAATCATGTTCACATTGCCCATCAGGTCTTCAATCAATCTTGAACCGAGGCGGTGTTGGAATGAGTTGACTGGGATTGTGACGAAGGGGCCGTCGTGTAAAACAGTAGTATTTCTAGGTGGCCTCGACGAGGCACATCACAAACACTCGCACGACGGTCATACATAAGGCCCGTCCTGATCTTTGTGGCGCAACCGAATAGGGGAACGCATGACGCAGGTGGTTTCTCTCAGTGCTCCGCGAAAGGGTCATTCCGTGAGAGATGTTGGCGCTCGAAGATCACGACAAAATGGCAAGATACCGATTCAACACAATAACAGATGGCTTACATACAGATGTCTTTCCATGGGTGCGTAGCAGCGATACCAAGGTCGCCATGAAAATGCGGAAATTGACGCCAGCAGAGGGGTGCCGTAATGCCTGCAGAAGGTGTGTTTCGGAACGAGCCTGAGAAAATGTGCTACTAGTAGTCCTTTTCCCATCAAAGGCGAAGGAGGGAACGAGGCCACCCCACTTATAATAGAGAGGTCCCTAATGCATAATATTAATCTCCCTGTCGTTCCCGTAACGGGGTTTCATGTTTTGACTCTTCAGGTTTCGGGCACGAGGTGCCAGTGGGGAAAGATTTGGGGGATCGTGTTTCCCCTGGGTGGAGCCAGGAGTCCAAGCATTGTGAAAAGCACACACATATCCATCAGCCACATGGATTGTAGATACTTAAACAGAGGGGAGTCAAAAACAAAAAAAAATACAGTCGAGCTACATCCGACACCGACACCTGTCCTTAGCCTTCTTCTTCTTCCTCTTCTCCTCCTACCTGGTCCCGATCTAAACCGACAAACTCAAGATAACCCTCAGGCACGAGCGCGTGGCCCTCATCGCCACTACGCGCAACGATGGCCCAACCGACACCACCACCACGACCGATGACGCGCACCATCTGATCCTCTTCGAGTGCCATCTCCGCGGGTGCCTTCCGGCTCGAACGCATACAACGCACGATACAGCCCTGGCAGTAGCGGGCGCTCGCCACTGTCCCCGCCGTGCGCACCGACACCGCTGTCGTCGTCGTCATCGTCGTCGTCGTCCAGTGACTCGTACGGGTCATCCATGTCGTACTCTGGACTCGTCTCGTCGGTAAAAGTTGCGCGGCAAAGTCACCTTGGGCTCGGCGCATTGCTAGCGCCGCCGGCAGGGCCAGGCCACCAAGAGCAGATGCACCGAACCAACCGAGGCGTCCGAGCCCCCAGCCGGGAAATCCATATGAAGTGCTCCCGGCGGCAGCGCGGTCATCGTGGTCCTCGCTGCCGGCGCTCGAAGCGCTCGAAGCGGACCACGTGGAGAGCGGTCTTTGCAGTCTCCGATTCGGACGGGGGGTTAGTGGGCCGGTGCCAGTATGTCGCACGTCCTCGTCCGGAAACGCAAAGTCACGGATCTTGACGAGAATAGACGAGGCGGCAGAGGGAGTCGAGGTTGTGGGCTCCGCCTGTTGCAACTGCAACTGCTGCTGCTGCTGTTGTTGTTGTTGCTGTTGTTGGGTAGGCGTTGGTGTCGTCGGGCTTGCTGCCTCGGCGTTGCAGGTGTTCGAAGGTATGAGGGAGGAAGCTGAGCCCGGGCGAGAGCGCGACGAAGAGTGGCGGGAGAGTGCGGTAGAGGCGCGACGCGAGTCCGCGGGCGAGAGCGGGGCAGGGCGAGACGAGAAGAGCGAGTCACGCGGACGAATGTAACGAGTTGCGTGCGGATTTGAGGCTGTCCAGCGACGGTTGGCAGTGTCGTCTGTCGCCGTAGTAACGGCGGAGGTGGACGAGGTGCTCGAGATTGGGGTTGAGGGCGACGCGGGCGTGCCACCGGCGTCATCGTCCGGGCGTCGAAAGGGTGTTCAATGTGGCATCGGGGGTGCCTTTGGGCAGTGACTCGCTGCTTGCAAGACGTGCTTCCACTCCTGCGCTGTATGATGACTTTGCCGCTGACGTCGTCGCCTGGCCGTTCACGAGCGCCTTGGAGTCAGGCTTGGCAGCTCGAGCGCACTGGCGAACGCGGCCACGAGGCCGTTACTATTGCCGCCATTGGCGGTGATATCCGTGCTCTCCCTCCGTTATCTCGGGTAGGCCGTGGCTCCGTCACTGGATTGGGGGTCGTCTCAGCAGTGGCTGTACGGCGGTGGCACCAACAGGATGAGTCGACGCTGCCGACTCGTGGTCTGTCTGCTTTCCAGGTTCATTCTGGAATCTGTCGACCTACGCTTCGACAATGGGGATATGAGGGCGTACTCATGCGCAGACGGGACGGGTGGGGGTAGGAAGGGGGATCCTGGAGATGGAAATGGGGACGAGGAGGATAGTTTGCTGACGGTGACGGTGAGCGAAGGCGTATCTGCGGGGCGTTTAGTGGAAAGCGTGGCGCCCGAACAGCCTTAGGGCACACCTTTTGTCTCAGGGGTGATAACAGCTGAAGTCATCTCGGGAAACTTTGAACCGGGGCGGGGCGGGTGCAGATGACAACCGTGTGGTGTGCGGAGGAGCAGTTACGCTTCGGAGAGAGAGGTCAAGCACAAAGGACTGATGAAAGACAATGGCACAGCGTCTGGACCTCGCCCTGGCGATAATTGGACGTGGGCATCTATCTCCCTGTGCACTGGCTGGCTGCGTGGCCTGGCCTGGCCTGTCAATGTGTACCGCCACTTGCCGTCGCTAGGGCGCCTGCTTGACAACCGCCGAGCCTCCGAGGCGTGCAATGAATCACGCAGTAGGCAGCCTTTGTTCTTATCCTTATCCGATCGGGCGACAATGTCCCTACAAAACACTACTCTTTCAATACCTCCACGCAGGCTTCTGAGATGACCCCCCAGACGAGTCAGATGACCGCGACTCGTCCCCTTCCTCGGCTTCTATCCGGAGCATCCGCCGCGCACGTCGCGCGCTCGCAGCAGTTGGCTGTCCATAAGACAGTCGACTGCGCTTCTTGCGCGGAGTGCTTGTGGCGCTGGGACCCTGCATGGCAATATTACGCGCCGTGAATACGTCTTCGACGGTGGTCTCATCTGCAAGGTGCCCCGCAACGGGGAATGGTGCCGCTGCTCCTAACGCATCTGGGCTTGTAAAGGTGTTATATATCTCTTCGAGTAGGATGCGCGATGGCACCCCGAGATCTTCTTCCTCCACCGTATCGGGTTCGGTCATGCGAGACGGGACGAGCCCAAGCCCGTCAAACTGGCGCGAACTATCGCCCTCATACAAAATTTGAATGCCGAGGCCGACGAGCTTTCCACCCCTGGCCCGATGCTTTGCGGCTTGGTTGACGGGTCGGTGTAATCGGTGTTCCGGGACTCCAGCCGGGCAAGATAGGCGTAGAAACCATAGAGGAGCGCGAGGAAATAGACATCGAGGTAGACGGGCGCGGCGGTAGTTCACTGTTAAGCAAGATTGGCAGGTCGCAAGGTGGCTGGCACAGAGCAAACGACAAGGATGGCTCAATGTGATGCGCCTGTTGCAGTCCGCCCGTCATCCTGTTGCACTCCCTCGGTATATATGGACCATTTTTTGATGATTTCCCTGTTGGGAGAGCTTTGGTATTCGGAGTACGTTCATGGCAGACGCATTGGGGCTTGCGTTTCGACGGCGGCGCTGGGCAACTAGAAGGAATATTAAACCTGCGACTAGCACTCGAAGACAGTAGGCCTGGTGGTCCCGACTCGTGAGGAGTAGTGTTCTGCACAGGGATCATCTCCATAGCGGACGGCGAGAAACGGCCAAGGAGGGACCCTGAGATGGTTCGTCGTCGAGAAGGGTGAGCAAAAGCTGGAGAAAGTGACGCAGACAGGATGTCGCGATA
>WTXF01000256.1:0-32790 GCA_022496215.1 Russula brevipes
TTGGGCTTGAGTAGAAGTTTTGAGGATAATGTGGATAGTTTACCGACTGATGTTAGTACCCGTACTTGTACCCCCGGGTATCCCATACCCGCCAACACCCGTACCCTTACCCATCCAAGCCCGTACCCCTGTGGCGGGTCATGGGTAAGGGTACAGGTTGGAGATTTTTATCCCGGGTTACCCGTGACGAAGCCTAGGTACAAGTTTCCAGGTTTCTGGGTTTCCAGGTTCCCGGAAACCTAAAAACCCGTGGAAACCTGTGGAAACCTGGAAATTAATTTTCCAGTTTACTGATGTGGAAACCCTGTACCTAGGGAAGATCTAGACCACTCATCTTCGTCAATCGAACGTGTAACTCTGTAACGCCAATCGCCGTAGGAGAAACCACTGAGTCTCCGAAGTGGCCATAACACGACCACGTTATCCGAGGGCGTTATCTGGATGATCGATTACCTAATTTAGCGGAGTTCAATTCGACTGCTCAGTTCGCCGCCGGCCCGCTGTGTCGTACGCGAACGAATGCCCCAACGCCTCCCTGGCGTCCACCTGAAATGAATGGATTTCTTTTCTTTTCTTTTAAAGTCTCTTTCCCACGTCCCATCACGCAACTGCCGCCGTCATCGTCATGTCTCTTCCCCCATTGCTAACATAGCCTTCCTCGATAACATTTGCAAGTAATGCAGATGGAACAACTTGAAGCTGAAAACTGTGCGCTACTAATGAGGACGCCAAGCAAATCCGGGTCAACCCCAATCATCACAGGGCTTTTTGGATGCTTTGAGCTTACATGGCACTCGCTCATCCGGTCATCCCACGCGTTCGCAGTTGTGGGTCGGACCAGCCAGGGACGGACTGGCATATCTGCAGAGAAGTTGCAAAAGGTCCGAGTTGGCTCTACTGATTTGTCGTAGACCAGAATTTACTTCTTTGATTTTCGTTCTCAGTTCAGTTCCTTGTGGCTGTGTTGCGAGCTATGACCAGTTTGAACACATCCGATTTGAAGGTCGTGAGTGCACGTGAGAATACGGACACATAGAGCTTTCCTAGGGTCACACGACTTCGAGGGGTGGGGATGTGAATGCTCTCCTGGTTGATTCACGGCGGCCACCATGCATCATGACCTCTGACAAGTACGTCTGACGCCCCTGCCCTCGCACCATTGCGAAATAGCCTCACGTGCCATATGCTTTATTTCCCATCAGTTGTCCCTTCTTGCAACCAAGCGGTATCAATCCCGGCTGTTTTTCCCCTGGCGCTTCGATACCGATATCCAATAGCGAAGAGGTTGCTGTACAAGAGTCGTTGGTCGAAGAGGGTCGTCAGGGTGAGTGTCAACAGGCGCTTCCCATCTTGCTTCGACGACTGAGTTGCGCGATATAGACTCACAGAAGGTGACAATTGTATCGCTCCCCGAAGATGCGCTCCTAGAAATATTCAGTTTCTATGTAAACGATGCTCAAGAAGAAGGATGGCATACGCTAGTGCATGTGTGTCAAAAGTGGCGACGCGTCGTCTTCTATTCACCACATCGCCTACGTCTGCGACTTCTCTGCACGAATCGAAGACCGGTGATGGGGATGCTGGGTGTCTGGCCACCCTTGCCTCTCGTCGTACAGGAAAGAGACGATCCAACGTCACCAGTGGAGGGTGCAGATAATATCGTCGCCGCACTCGAACGCAACGATCGCGTATGCGAAGTCATCCTCTCGGGTGTTCCGAATTCGCTCTGGGAAAGAGTCGCGGCAGTGACACAGAACCCATGTCCAGCGCTGACATATCTCGAGCTTCGGTCGAATGACCAACTGGCGCCGGCCCTTCCCGACTCATTCCTGGATAGATCTGCCCCGAGTCTACAATCACTCCACTTGGATGGCATCCCATTTCCAGCAGCGGCGACACTACTCTTGTCTTCCAATCACCTCGTCGATCTTAACCTTTCGCACATTCCAGATTCTGGGTACATTCCACCCGAGGCGATGGTCACTTGTCTGTCCACGCTACCCAAGCTCGCGTCCCTCCACCTTGAATTTCTTTCCCCTCGACCGCTCCCCAATACAACGACGCAATATCCACTTCCACCTACACGTACCGTTCTCCTCGCTCTCACCTCACTGAAGTTCAAAGGCGTCAGCGAGTACCTGGAGTGCATCATGGCCCAGATCGATGCTCCTCTACTTGACTTCGCCGATATATTGTTCTTCAACCAGCTCATATTTACGCCTTTCCACCTCTCCAGGTTCATTGGCCGCACGGGAAAGCTCAAGGCACTCAATAGATCAAATGTGCTCTTCTTCAACGACTCTGTTCGAGTAACACTTTTTTACCGGTATACAGGGTCAATCCCACGGACAGTCGACTACGGCCCAATGCTCAAGTTAGGAATCTCATGTGGAGGGTTAGATTGGCAACTGTCTTCTCTAGCGCAGGTCTGCGGTCCGACCTTATCTTCTCTCTCCACCGTGAAACGACTCGACATTATGGGTCATTATCCACCACCGGGTTGGGGGGACGACATCGATCAGACACAATGGCTGGAGTTTTTACACCCGTTTACTGCGGTGGAGAATCTGTACCTATCGAAAGAAGTTGCGCTACGTGTCGGACCAGCCTTTCAAGAACTCGGTTCGGACGGGGCAATGGAAGTGCTACCCGCACTACAAAACCTTTACTTTGCGGGGCTTCGGCCATCGGGACTTATCCATGAAGCACTTGGGCAGTTTGGCGCCATGCGACAGCTGTCTGGCCACCCGTTGACTGTCGGCCATTGGGAAATGTGGTAGTATGTGACAAGTGCTCTCTACTTTCCATCGCATGAAATATTTCGGTTTATGCCTATCATTATCATTTTCACACGTTCTTTGACTCCGAGATGCCAGCTGCTGTACTTTTTCTACCAGCGTGTTTTGGTCTCTTGTATGATACCTTGTACCCAGTATGGTCCGTAACCTTCGGTGTAGTAGGAGGACCCTTAGCTTTGTTCTGTGTGTATGCTTTGATTAAAAAGTGTCTCGTTGTCTCTCCCTATGCCGAGTCCACCGTTACGTGCTATCTTCCCGTGTTTTATAGCTGCAGTTCAGGCACTGTGTTAGGACGCTGCCTATCTGGCATGCAATAGATGCGAATGGCGCATTATTGTCATCAGGGATTGGAGATAGTACGACGCAATTTGTAGAGTAGCAGTTTATGAAATGCCGCCGGGAATACCGACCTGAAGGCAAGGCCTGAAGGCGAGGTTACCACTACAAGCAGAGATGCGGTGGCTAGTTCTCGGTCGATTTCCTCGTATCAGGAAACCTCAGTCCGCTGAAACTCACCCGATACCTTTACTTGAAGTGACAAAAACACATCGAATTCTCGAGTCTGTCTGAGAGCTCCTTTCAAAAGCCGAGTCATGGGTCAAGTCATGGGTCGTGCGCTCGAGTCAAACTTTGGTACCTTTTTCTTTGGAACTCCGACGGATACCCTTCTCACACCTTTCGAGTGACCCCAGACCCACAATCATGGGCAAGCGTAAAGCATCTAAAGCGTCCCATGATTCAGCTTCTCTTGTTCTCCACCCATCCTTGTATCTAGGACCACGCTCAGCAGCCTCCTCTCAGTCCTTTCTCTCGGGAAACTCCATAACCCACGTACTGAGCATCGGCATCAACCCTTCTCGGAGGTTTGACGGTGTGACTTACCATCACCTCGCCCTGAGTGACTCTGCTTCGTCCTCCATCGTGAAGACCACGGTCGCGGCTTGCGACATCATCGACGGAGCGATGGCGTCCAAAAAGAGCACAGGCAAGATCCTCGTGCACTGCGCCGCGGGCATCTCGCGCTCGCCCACGGTCGTCGCGGCGTACTTGATGAAGCGGAGGGGGATGACTTTGAAAGCCGCTCTGGGACAGATCGTCCGTGTGCGGCCGCAAGTCTCGCCGAATGCCGGGTTTCTGCAGCAGTTGAAGGAGTTGGAGTTGGAGTTGTACGGGACGACCTCGTTGGAGGTAGACGAATTGCCTAAACTAGAAAGGGATCGCCTGGCTTTGTTCGTCGAGATCGAGACTGAGACAATGCCGTCTTGTTAGACCTAGACCATCCCCCCGCTGTCGTGCAGCAGACTCGTGCTGAGTCCGACGCTGCGGGAAGAACAGAGGACCGTACATACGCACTGACTTTCCGCACCCATGCCCACCCGTACTAATTACAGTGCCCTGGCACATGCGTATTATACACTTTATTGTATTTCCCTGTTATCTCAAATTGTTCTGTACAGTATTCTCCGTACATGAGAGACCACGCCCTGACACATGTCTCGAGCGGTATACAAACCTGGCTGAATGAAAAAGCCTGGATATACGAGCTTGCTTTTGGCATCCGTATCACTCAATGACCAGCAGCTCCAGGAGTGAGCGAGGTGAACTCAGTCCAGAGGTTGCTCGGTGATGGGCCTCTGATGGCGGTGTCATGTGCGAGCGGGAGGTCCTTGCGCTACGTATGATACGGAATGACATACACTTGATGGACTTTTTATCGTAAAGCAAACCGATGCGTCCCGCTCGCGATCCGTCCGTGTCTCGGCCGCGCGTCTCATCAATATCAATGCCGCAGTTGTGTCCCTTCTTAGCTAGAGATGCTGTGACCGATATAGGGAGCGCCGCAGTGACTCGGAGACGAGCTAGTCCTCATAAGGCCCTTCAGGGCGCAATTTATCGCGTTCGACAAGCCAAAGCGTGGACTGGCAGATTCGTAAAGAAAGGATTGCTAAATATCTGATGAGGGTTGTGTGGAGAGTTCATAAGGCACGTGAGGCGCGAGCATGTGACCCATGTTCCAAATGAGCCGCTCATCCGTCCGTCTCCGTCCGACCGACAACTGATCGTACTGATCCCCCGACATCCTTCAATTTTGACCATCAAGGGTTTAATTATTGTTGAGAGTATGGTACCTCACCGAAAAGGGCTGAGTGTTGAAGATCAACGTGGGTGGCATTGTATTCAGTTATACGTCCTCTTTGCAACAATAACTAGTTAGGCGGTAGTACAGGCATACATGACCGACATTTGACTATTGGAATACTCCCCGACGATACCCTCCTACAAATATTCAAAATCTACATGCTCGAAGGAGTGCATCAGGTGTGGTTTAACCTGGTGCATGTCTGTCGAAGATGGCGAGACCTCGTATTTGCATCACCGCGCCACTTGAATCTGCAACTCTTCATCACAAACAGAAAATCAGTGAGGAAGATGCTGGATATTTGGCCGGTATTGCCTATTGTCATAGATGGCTTGTGGATCCAGGCCTTGCCTTTGCATGACACCGATGACCTTATCGCAGCGCTCAAGTACAGGGATCGCATATGTAAAATCACTTTCTCTATATTTTCGAATCCCCTATCGGAACGCTTTACTGCCACGGTCATGGAGCCATTCCCAGAGCTGAAATATCTCGCACTTTGGTCATTCGATCGAGTTCGATCGGCACCGATCCTTCCTGAATCCGTTTTCGGTGGATCTGTACCGCGTCTCCAAGCACTGTCCTTCCTCCACATCAGCACCCCATTCCCGACATTACAGAAACTACTCCTATCTGCCAATCACCTCGTCGATCTTGGCCTCCGGGATATTCCTCCTTCGGGGTACATCTCACCCCAGGCGATGGCCACTTGCATTTCCGTGTTGACAAGGCTTGAAACGCTTCACCTTGGATTCACTTCCCTCCCCAATCTCCCCGATCAAACAAGCCGATTTCTTCCTCCGCTGACACGCGCTGTCCTCCCTGCCCTCTCCTTGCTAGATTTCACGGGCACCAGCGAGTACCTAGATGTCCTCACATCCCAAATTGATGCCCCTCGACTCAAGCGCGCCCGGTCTACTTTTTTCAGCCAACCCATCTCGGATGTTTCCCAACTTCACCAGTTCATCAGTCGCATAGGAACTTTCAAGGCACCCAGTCTAGCCAGGGTGTCCTTTTTCGAGCACTCCGTCGAAATCGCATTTTACCCCCACCGGGAATCTACGATCTTCGAACGCGATATCGTATTCGAGTTCGGCCTCTCATGCGCAGTGTCACATTGGCAGATTTCGTCTTTGGCGCTGCTCTGTACTTCCTCCATGTCTCTTCCCTCCAGTGTACAGCGGCTTGACCTCACCGGTAAAATCCACGAGGACGATGGGCCAGAAACCACCCAGTGGCGAGAATTTCTTCGCCTTTTCACCAATGTGAAGGACCTATACCTATCCCAGGATGTAGCGTGTCATGTCGCTTACGCCTTGGGAGAACTCGTTGGAAGAAGGGCAATAACAGTGTTCCCCGTGCTGCAAAATATCTTTATAACGAAGGGCGAGTATTGGGCAACTATCCAGGAAGTCATTACCCCATTCGTTTCCGCGCGGAAGCTCTCCAATCTTCCTATAACTGTCAAACGCTGGAAATCAAGGTAGTAAGTGCGTGGGAGTCACGACTGATTGGTCCTCCCTGGTTCTTAATCACTTATCACTAATGTTGGTGTCTACCTATCCATCTTCTACACCCTTCAGTTGACTTTTTGGGTAGGAGTTGTACTTTGACTACCATCGCCATGATTCAGTCGCGCTATACGATTCCTTGAACCCAATACACCTTGAATAAATAGAAGTTTTCAAGATGCCGTCGTGAAATATTGGTCCAAAATTAGTCTAGAACGAAGTTATTTATGTAGCGCTGCCGATGCAAACACTTCTCGGACGCGCAATCTTACCGCTTTATACGGCGCAGGTTCCCATTCCGGATCCTTAGCGCCTCGCGCAGAGGATCGGCGATACTCAGGGAGAAACAATAGATGAATTGTCGATCGGCGTGGAGGCATCACCGTCAACGTTCAGTAACGTGACGGCAGAAGACTGGACGCGAGGTCGTGAGGGAGCATTCTGGGCATCACCCAGGTTTCCGAGATTAGCTAGGACAGGACAGTACGAACATGGTCGTGATTTGTTTCCAAGGGTAGGGTGTGCTGATGGCGCCTCGAGTACGGGCACGCCTTGGTGTCTGCATCATGGCCCGTACAGATCGACGGAATGATCCAGAACCGCCTTGAACAAAGTGGATGCGGAAGGCTGCTGAAATAGATGTGCCTCTCAGACTTGCAATTTCGTCTCTCGCAGTTTCCAACATCTACAGAGCCCAATCATGTTATCAGTAAGCCCGTGAGAGCCAGGAATCCAGGCAAAGGTGAAGGAGTGCTCATTAGCGCTCACCTTGCCTGATTCCCTTTGTCATGCCGGCGCCAATGGTGCTCAAAAGTTGATGTCTAACTTTATCATATTGCGCCCTCGACAAGAATCATACAGTATGGACGAATCACGAATGCTGAAGCCATGCGCATCGCGGCCGTTGTCAACACTTCCGGCCGCCGTACCGATAGCCCCTGAGTTTGCCGTGTGCCAGCGGGTCACGTTTATATGAGAGGCCGAGGATCAATGTGCTTCCGCGTCTTTTAACCTCCCACCATGGCCTCACTCTATGGGTTCGCAAAACGACTCTATTTTGCGCGTCCTTTCTCCCTGCCTACATGAAGTGGGGCTAATACTGCGCTGCAGGCCTTCAACCCTCCCGCTCCGGAAACACCCTCCGAGTCCCCCTTGCGATTTGGCATCCTCGGCGCGGCGAACATCGCACCCATGGCGCTTATCAATCCAGTAAAAAGCCACCCCGATGCGGTGGTGAAGGCCGTCGCTGCTCGGGATCAAGCACGCGCCGACGCGTTCGCGAAGAAACATGGCATCCCGAAGGCTTATGGTGGTGCTGGTGCCTATCAAAGTCCGTCGGTAACGTATCCATCGATACATGCAGATGTTCTAATGGAGAAACGAAGAACTCTTGGACGACCCTGAGATCGATGTTGTGTATAACCCTGTATGCCGCATGTTCCCCCTACGTTGGAAAAGCTCCTTAGCTTTCGTGTCACAGCTGCCTAATGGCCTCCACTATGAGTGGACGATGAAGGCACTCGCGGCTGGAAAACATGTCCTACTTGAGAAGCCAAGTGCGGACACTGCTGAAGAGACGCGGAAGATGTTTGCGTTTGCTGAAGAGAGAGGTCTGGTGCTCATGGAGGCTTTCCATTACCGGTACGCCCACCTTTTTTCATGTCATTGTCCCCTAAACCGGATAGTTTCCATCCTGCAACACGCCGCGTAAAGGAGATTGTGGACAGTGGCGAGCTCGGCACCCTAACAAAGATCGAAGCCAGCCTCGCCCTGCCTGGTTCCTTCGTCAAGGACAATGACATTCGTATGGTGTATGACCTAGGTGGTGGCGCTATGATGGACCTGGGATGTGAGTTTGACTGCAAGCGCCCGCGAGTCTTGCCAAACCATTTGTAACAGGCTACACCTTGTCGATGTCGCGGTACCTAGCAGGCGCCGATCCCACCAAGGTCATCAGTGCGAAGGCAGATATACACCCAAAGTTCCCTCAGATCGATCTAGCCACTACCGCCACTCTTGCTTTCCCCACAAGAGGGAGCAGCGAGAGCACCGAGGGGCTGACCGCGACGCTCAATATGCATTTCCGGCTGCCACCGCGCCTCGGCTTTCTCCCACAATGGCCGAAGACGTTCGTGCGTGTGACTGGGACGCGCGGAACTGTTGAACTGAACAACTTCCTTGCGCCCTGGTTCTATCACTATATCACCGTTGAGAGTTCAGAACAGGAGGGCGGCCCGTCGCGGAAGCGGACGGAAAAGCGGTATGGGAACCTGGGGTGGACCACGCAAGTCGTTCTTTGTGTCTTGTCGCTTTCCGCATTTCTGATATCGGCGGTGGCGCCTGTGTGTGCAGATATCGCTACCAGTTGGAGGCATTCATCGACAAAGTGCGCGGCCGCACTCCTGAGCACTGGTATGACGCTCAGGATTCAATCACCAATATGCAATGGATCGAAACTATTTACCAGGAGGTTGGTCCCGTTGTTCTGTCGCTTGTCCCATCGCTTTCCCCCTTAGTTACTATACTTCACAGGGGTCCTTCTACTTTTTACTGACGTTCTTTTTTTTTCCTCGCTCACAGACTGGACTGGGACCTCGTCCGCCATCGACGGCCGAGGTTCCACAAATGGCTGCGACATGATTCTAGCACGCCATCCGACGGTTTCAATGGGAGTATCGTCGTGGCTTCCGGTTTCTGGCGAATATGTTATCCTAGTTACTTGCCTTCGTTGTGGGGCCGCTGATTCAACAACCGCCTTGGCTTGAAAATTGGTAATGTACGACTAGTAATGTGACGACTGACAACTATGAACATGCAACCATCACTGGATGTTAGTGTCATCCATAGCACACACCACTCCGAGATGCCCCTCAAGCTAAGTATAGTACGTGTTAAGCTTCGAAACATTTCGTGTCAAGAGCCAGTCCGTCCATAGGGAATGAATGCTGCGAGCAGTATTTTGGCGACAACCCGCGACGCGCTGGCCTTGTCCACTGTCGTCGAGCAATCGTCTTTTGTGATCACCATCAGATCAAGAATGGTAACTAACCCCGGACCAGGATGGCCACAATGAAGGTGCTCGACAGTACGCTCGGAACTGGGAATAGAGGGCAGTACGACAAAGCGAAGCGTGATTGGATCTAGCAGAGGCGCCGTCATACTGCCCCTGTCACTTCCAAGACGAGAGAGCTCCAACTCGAATCATTATTACTTCTGCTTCGACCTACAATACGGGTATCGTATATCAGCGCCTGCGGCACAGCAGTCCGAGCGGACTGCACCCAAGAAAGAACGAATCAGGAACAGATCTATAGGGGCACTGCCAATGCTGCAGAAATGTCAGCTCTGGGATGGCCGGGTCAAGTGAATATCAATTAGTTGCCCTGCCTTATCAGTCGCGAGGTCCCGGGTCAGGAATCGACACAAATAAACTCAAAATCTATGGGAGGGCATCGTCCGGGAGTTCTTCAAAGGCTTACTTGACCATGTAGAAGCAGAAGAATGCCGTGGTATGGTTATCGGTTCGCAGACCAGGAGGAGCAAGGGCACATGTATGCGATTCAAGCCGACGCGGTACGGTGAGGTGAGGCAGACCTCGGACTCGCAATGCCGTCCCTCGCAGCTTCCAACATCCACACAACCAAGCCAATTACGCTATCAGTGAGTTCGGGTGACTAGGACATCTGCGGTGAGGAAACGCCGCCCATAATAGCGCTCGTTGATTGTGTTTCCTTTTGTCATGCATGGCGGCGCTGGTGGTGCTCGAAGGTTGGCGGACAGAATCTAACTTAATCACTTGCGCCCACGAACAAGGGGTCACGCGAACCACGAATGTTGAAGACATGCGCAAGTGGTTGTCAATGCCTCCGGCCGCCACACCGATTTGCCCCCAAGTTCGCCGGCGCGTGCGAGAGGGCTGCGGCATATGATATGTGATATGCGGTTGCCGGATCGAGTCTGTTCGTTCTGCGATCTCCTTGAACCCGCGCCACTGCATGACCTCACTCTACGGGTTCGTAAAGCGACTCTACCTTGTGCGCCCTTTCTCCCCGCCTGCGCGCAATGTTTCTAATACCGCACCGCAGATCATCAACCCTCCAGCCCCGGAAGCACCCTCCGAGTCCTCCTTGCGGTTGGCATCCTCGGCGCAGCGAATGTCGCACCTATGGCGCTCATTTATTAATAAACCACCCTGATGGGGTAGTGGAAGCCGTCGCTGGCGGGACCAAGCCCGCGCGGATGCATTCGCGAAGAAACAGGATGGCCTAATGGGGAAACAAGGAACTCTTGGACGACTTAGCCTTTCGTGCCACAGCTGCCTAATGGCCTCCACTATGAGTGGACTATGAAGGCACTCGCAGCCGGGAAACACGTCCTAGTTGAGAAGCTAAGTGCGGACACTGCTGAGGAGACGCGCAAGATGTTTGCGTTTGCTGAAGAGAAAGGTCTGGTGCTCATGGAGGCCTTCCATTACCGGTAAGGTCCACCTATTCTCATGTCGGTGTCCTAAATCAACGTTTGCGGTTCCGTCCTGCAACATGTCGCGTGGGGGAGATTGTGGACAGTGGCGAGCTCGGCACCTAACAAAAATCGAAGCCAATTTTGGTATTCCTGATGGCGTCTTTAAAGACATGACATTCGTATGGCGTACGACCTAGGTGGTGGTTTCGTGATGGACATGGGATGTGAGTTTGACTGTGCAAAGCCCCGCGAAGCTCACGATACCCACTTGTCACAGGCTGCGCCTTATCGGTATCGCGGCATCTAACTTGTCAATTGTAGGCTTTTGTCGACAATGTGCGCGGCCGCACTCCTGAGCACTTGTATGACGCTCAGGACTCAATTGCGAACATGCGATGGATCGAAGCTGTATACAGAGAGGTTGGTCCTGTTGTTTTGCTACTCGTCCCATCGCTTTCGCCTTGGTCTCCATGCTCCGTAAGGAATCTTCGGCAGTGCTTTTTACTAACGTTTCCTTTTTCCTGCCCCCACGTCCCCCATCGACGGCCGAGGTCCCTCAAACGACTGCAACATGAGCCTTGCAGACCATACGATGAGAGTATAATCGTGGCTTCCGGCCCTGGGTGAAAATGCTATGCTAGCTACTTGCTGTTGTTTTGGGCCACTGATGCTGATATATTGTTTTTACTAAAGTGGGAACGTGGCGACTGAATATCACACTAAAAACGCGCAAAGCGCGAATTGCCTTCACTAGAATGTGAGTGCCCTCGACAACATATAAGGGATACCTCCGAGATATGCCCCCTCGACGGCTCTGGGTAACAAATTAAGTATGGTACATTTGGGCCTCGAGATCTTTCATATCAGGAGTTAGACCACAATGGTGTATGGGCGCTCCGAGTAGTATGATGGTGACCAAATCGGGTGAATATGGCCAAACTGCTCAACGCCACTTCTGAGCAGGGGGTAGCGAGCCGCGACCGGACTACAGGGCTATTATGCTGCCCCGTCATGTCAAAAACAAGATCTGCAAATGCGGTACTGTATGCCAGCAGCCTGGTGGGCAGTCTAAGCGCGCTACAGCTTTCCACGTGCCAAAGCACCGGGGGGGAGAGCACCAGTCAGAGAAGGGAGGCATTGCGCGCTCTTCACAACAATCCAGGGGATAGCACGTCATCAGCCACAAGGCACGGGGAGAGTGGAAAGCGAGACCCATGGCATGATATACAAGCTCCCTGTTGGTATGATTGCAGGGAGGCACACGGTTCCGGACCTGGCAGGCCAAGTAGAAAATTCATGGAGCAGGAGCGGGCCCGAGTAATAGGTGGCGTTTCGACGGGATCACAGAGGACCCGCCGCGCGTGGGTGCAACTTGGAGAATGATGGTATCCGACCACGGGACATTGCGTGGGCGTATCGACCTGTCAGTGATCCTGCGAGATGTCGAGGGCGTAATCAAGCGGCGATAAATGAGTCCAGGTCTCAATCCAACCCAGCAGCACTGGCAGCGCCGGTGAAGACGGGCTTACATGCCACTAGCCTGACCTACTGTATCGTGAAGGCATAACAATCTCGTCCACGTCCGCGGCCCCCGGTAATTGCGCCTTCTATCGACTACCGAGGTTGAGATGATAGGGAGGGAGCGATGACATAAGCGACAGCCGAGGGCGAGGCGCGCATTGCCGGACGTGGCATAGCAGTGGCATAGCCGCCGGACGTTGCGAGGGTTCGTTCCCCTGTGCACCGCCTCTCCCTCACTCACTCCCTCCTCTCCTTATCTGCCCTTCCAACCACCGGAGCTCTCTTTTCCTCATTCTTGGAGAAGTGGGCCACATCATCATATCTTCCTGGTCGAATGGCTTCCCAAACACCACCCCGGCTTTCTTCTCACCCGGCCCATCAACCGTGGCGTCAATTCGACGAAAAATCCCCATATCTGAGTTCCCTCAGCTCAACTCTCAAGATGAACTCAACCCGTGGCTGGCTGGCCAGCAACCCTCGGGACACCATTCCCATGCACCATCACCCCAAGAACAGCGACGATAAGGCCGAGTGGAGGGGTTCACCGCGATACCACAGTCTCCTTGCCCGTCTCAGGAAGGCCATTCGCAATGTCCTCCGACCTTCTGATGCTTTCCCCAACTCCACGTCAATGTCGCGTCGTGCCAATGGCCATTCCATTAGGCGATCGTCCCTCGCCTCGCTCTCATCCCCTCACCACGCTCTCCCTTCACTGTCCACGCTACGCTTCGTATTCCTCTGTGGACTATGGTATGCTTCATCAGCCCTATCATCCAACACGGGCAAGGCCATCATGAACCAATTCCGTTACCCGGTCACCCTTACGTTTGTGCAGTTTGGCTTCGTCGCGGTGTACTGTCTACTCCTCATGTCCCCTATCATTCGATTTTCGCGGATGCGCCGCCCAACACGAGCCATCCTGAAGGATACACTACCAATGGGCTGCTTTCAAGTCGGCGGTCATATCTTTTCTAGCATGGCCATATCACGGATTCCTGTCAGCACAACGCACACCATAAAGGTACGCGCCCACTTTCCCAATGAAACGCCGTAATATATATTTGTCCGTTCCAGGCGCTCTCACCGCTCTTCACTGTTGCCGCTTATGCCCTTCTTTTTGGGGTGCGGTATTCCGCCAAGACATACTTATCACTGTTACCCCTTACACTGGGCGTCATGCTGGCCTGCTCCTTCGATATGTCTGCGTCCAATGCCGTCGGCTTGCTATGCGCGTTTGGATCGGCCATTGTCTTCGTATCGTCGAACATTTTCTTCAAGAAGATCATGCCTACTGGTTCCTCGGCTTCTCATCATAAACTCGACAAGCTGAACCTACTCTTCTATTCATCGTCGATGGCCTTTCTCCTCATGGTTCCCATTTGGGCGTTCACCGACCTTCCGCTCCTCATGGCCGCTCAGGCAGTAGAACCGGGTTATATCACCCACCCTCCACATGGACATACGACCACCCACTCAGTTGCATATTATACTTTCCTCAACGGGATAGTCCACTTCGCACAAAACATCATCGCGTTCGTCATTCTCGCGTCCGTATCGCCCGTAACGTACTCGATCGCCTCCCTCGTCAAACGGGTCGCCGTAATATGCATTGCTCTAGTTTGGTTCAATCAACACGTCCACCCTATCCAGGGTGTTGGTATCGGGCTTACGTTCGCAGGGCTTTGGATGTACAACAATGCCAAGGGAGACATCGCCCGTGGTGAGACACGGCGGCGTGGTGTTGAGGCCGCACGGGAAGGCGCACTGCCGATGACACGGTCCGAGGAATATGCCCCTGATATGAAAACTGCAAATATCCTACCCGCACTCGCATCCGAGCGGTCGGCAGCAGAGCTCAGTCTGGCAGTGTCAAGTGCGCTCCCGCCGGACTCAACAGCGCCACCGTTGCGTACCAAACCCCAGGTCCCGTTGTACATCGACATCACTGCGCCCTCATCGCACAAAGGTAGTTTACCAGTGCCACCGCCGTACCCGTCCCCGCCGGCATCTATGGACTCTCCACCGCTGAAGGCTGCGCTAGCCGTAGTTTCTGCACGCGCGTAGCTTTGTTGGGTGGTGCTGTTCGAGGGTATTGCAACAGTCGCATGGCGAGGGGGCCATATCACTGGTCTGGACGTGGACCGCATTACTTATTGGGACATGATATTTTGTCTTTGCTGAGCGTCATCAAGTACACTACATCAAGATGTTATCATTATAGACAGTGGTGAGGGTTTCGCAGTAGGACCACTTTACCTTTCGCTGTTCTCTTTTGTTTTTTTTGGACGAACGTTGAACATTGTGCCGCCGCTGCTGCGGGTGTGTTGTGTATATACTTATCTAGTCAAATGCGATACCATCTTCACTCGTTCGACCCCAATCGGGATCTTGCTCCTCAATCCGCACGTATCACCACATTACACAGAACTATCTCAAAGACCTTTTCAATACCAACGGATGCCGCCGCGTCGCGGAACGCCATGGGCCTCTTCTCGCGGGTCCCTCCTGTCTGACCGTATCCGCCCTTCTGGCCCACCGCAGCCAACGAAGGGAAAGGGCAAGGCGGCCGCCACACCCGAGCCTCCCCGTAGTGCGGCGGTACGCAAACTCGACGAGCTGCTCGCAGGCCTCCGTTCGTCCGAGTCCACCCAACCGCCGAACAGCGAAAATAATAAGGATGTGTTGGCAGGCCCAGGCGACCTCCGAGTCGATCGCGACGGATGCTTCTGCCAAGGTGCGTTTATGGTTCACCGGTTCACCCTTCTTTGCCCTCTTTGCCTTTTTTTTGTTCCGTGCTCCAGTCTCTCTCTCCCTCTCTCGGTACCTCGGGTGCAAATCCATCAACGTTACACTTATCATTGCTTTTTCATTTTACACCTCCCTCAGCCCGCGCGCACGCATTATCGGAATACACGCCCCTCTGCACAGCCTGCGGCCTCGTCCTCTGCACGCTGCACCCCCCACACCGCCCCTGCCCGCACTGCGCCACCCCGCTCCTCTCGCGTCCCGCGCGCACCGCGCTCGTCGCGCAGCTGGAGGAGCTACGCGCGCACACGCTCGCGGAGGAGGCGGCCGCGCGCGAGCGGGCAGTGGAGGCGCTGCGCATGGCGGAGGGCGCGTTTCCCGCGCTTCCGCCGCATGCGCGCTCTCAGCGCGGTGCTGCTGCTGCTGCTGCTGCTGTTGCGGCGCCAGCGCCCGGTGCTCAAGCTTATGCTCGTGGGGGCGCTGGCGCGGGCGGACGTCGCGTGCTCTCGGTTGATGCGGACACGAAGCGCGTCAAGGTCGAGTCGTATTCGGTGCGCGTGGGGCACGGCTTGGAGGGCGAGGAGGAAGAGGAGGAAGATGAGGAGGAGGAAGGGGGCGTCGAGGGCGGCGTGCTGTCGTGCGTGCGTGCGCCGCCGCGGGATGTCCAGTATGTGCGTGCGCGGCGCGGGCCTGCGACGCGCTGGGTGGACTTGAAGGGTGCGGCGGCGGGCGGTGGGGCGACGTATGTCGTGCCGCCGCCTGTACCGGAATATCCGAGGATAGACTGATGGGGAAGGGAAAGGCGGCTGCTTGCGTCCAGGGTAGCGCCGGTAGCTGTTGTAGATTGGTCGACGGACTGCCCCGTTGTAACTTATCATCCCACTTATGCCCTGGGGACTCCGCCAGATGAAGGAGGGCACGCAGGTGTGTGACTATTGCACTGCGAAGCGTTTCAGCAAGTCCTCAGTTTTTTATCTTGGTTTTTGATTCACAGCTAAAGCGCCGTATACAATTCCACTACCACTGGCAAGCCGCTTCCGGGTGTACAGTATTACATCACTGAGCCAAGTAATGCTGCTCCGTCCGACACGAGAAGAGTTGCTCGTGGCGGGGGCGCCGGTGGCCAATAGGACTCGAAAGGACTCGAATAAAATGAAACTAGATGCGCGGGTCTTATCTCCAGAAGCGCGGATCAAAAATTGGTACAAGTGTGTGCATTTATCCGCCGTATAATGGGGCACGCAATTTGTGTCACCCTGCCACAGACCATATATATGACACTCATAGCACTTTTTATTATGCCAGATGCCAGAAAGCAGTATACAGTGGTGCGAACAATTCCCTTTATCGGTGCCTAGGACGGGACGTGTGGAGTCCATCGCAAAGGCAAAAAAAAATCATACAAAGAGTAAGCCCTGTGCACATGCGTGAAGGTGCCACAGTGCGTTCCGCGAAAACGATGACGCAGTTGCCAAAAGATCCGATTCCTGTCAATGACCGCCGACGCTACCCTCGCTCGCAGTTACCGCGTATTCGTGCGTCGTCGGGTCCCAACCATCGGCCCAACTCGACTTGCTAGGCCGGCCGCGCAGCTCGCCACGGATTGCGTGCGGGTTAGAAAACGCCGATGCGGGGGGAATTCGCGCGAGCGCAATGCGGGGTTGCTGTCAGAGGGGTAGGAGGGGATCAAGAGGGTCTGATCAGCAAAGGCATTCGCATCGTGAAAAGCCAAAAAAAAACACGAACTTGGCCGTAAGGGTCGGCCCAAGTGCGAGCCTGGCAAAGCTGATCGGGAAGAGAGGGTTGCCAGGCCCACGCTCGCCAACCGCGTCATACGCCTCGCTGCTTGTGTTCGACGACGCAGAGCTCCACCTCCTGAATGAGCTGCCCATTGATCCGCTCCTTCGGAGTGGCGGAGCGTTTTCGCCAAGGACTTGAGTCGGCGGCAGGGCCGCGGACATAGTCATGGCACGTGGCGATGAGTGTATCTGACCGCCGGACTCGGTCGCGAAGAGTCCAGGTGGGGCAGGCCCCGTCGAAATGCGTAAACCCTGTATGGTCTCGCGCGGGTGCATGGAGGAAGCGGGCTGATCAGGCTCCTCGTCTTCGTTCTCGCTCGACCCCTCCCGGACGTCCTCAGAGATATCGTGCATGCGATGCCCACCTGGGCGTGTCGGCGGATGGTCATGTTCAGCTCCGGGCGAAGTGGTCATGAGTACGGGCTCAATGGACAACGTAGGAACGACAGGAGAATCCCCGGCAGAAGGCAACGTATTAGACCCTGATACGTGGTCAGGCCTGTCAGGCGTCGGCTGGGGCTCGGTATCCTCGGTATCAAGGTTGTGGGGACTCTCCATACGTGGCCCTCCAAGCTCCGATGGAAGCTCCAATGTTAGGTCTTTGAATGTCACGAGGCTGTCCACGGTAAAAGGATCCTTCTCGAAGCCGTCAGGATCCAATTCTGGCGGTGCTCCAAGCGCGCCCTTGATTCGCTCCCAAATGAGTTCGCTGTGGTGTAGGACGCATCGCCGGATGAGGCCAACCCAGATCTCATCTGGGGCGGTGTCACGGTCGACCTCCTTCATCCAATACTCGAGTTGCGCAGACGACCATTGTCTGGGGTCTGTCCCGAAAATCGCCTCATCTGTCACTGGCGATTCAGATGCAGACCGGGGAGGAAATGTCTGTGTGAGGAGAGCCAACAGCCTTGCGCCTGGTTGCGGGGAAGTAAAGAGCGCCTTGACCTCATCGGCGCGATCCACAAAAGGAAGGAAGACATCGTCGGGAACGGCGGCGAACGAACTGCGGTCCGGTTCGGCTGCTGCCGTAAGTGAGCCGCCCGGAGTGCGCGGAGAACTGGGCGCAGACTGCGGATTGCATGCGTGGTGGGCAAGGGACATGAGCTGATCCGCGGTAAGGCGTGGCTTCGGCGCAGAGGAACGCCGATTCAGACTGCCGGGTCCGCGGGTGGGACTTCCCGGTCGCGGTCCAGGCCCGGAGGACGAGCCTGGCGGTGCAAAGGAGGCTGAAGCGAAACTCATGCGCGTGTTATCTCCTTTCCCCGACCCCGAGCCAAGGCTTCCATGGCGCCTGTGGGCACTCTGGGAGTGAGCAACGGGGCCAAAATGTCGGCGGTGCTGAGGAGATGGCGGCTGCTCGTCGAGCTGAATCGAAGGTGCCGGATTGACGCGTACAATAGTTAGTTTACAGGACGTCGTTCGGCCAGGGTTCATGTTGAGGTCGAGGTGATTCCCCCAGGGATCCGCGGCAGTAGAGGACCCCCTACGGTGCTGGACACGACGAGAGAGAATAGGGCTGGATGCCCCACTGAGTGGTGGGGAAAGCGGTGGGCTGGAAGTGGGAGATCCAGCGGTCCTGGACATGATGGATGTCGGAAGAGAACTCGGGCATTCGTTGAGAAGATCATTTGAAACTTGGGACCAATTAATGCAGCAGCGAGCGATGGGACCAGCCTCGGCCGTGAATCGCCGCCTCGGGCAACTCTTCGGTCCCCCGGCCACATGATCAGAACGGGAAGCCGGCCGCAGTGAATTGGCGAGGCCCAGGAAATCCAGGCTCTGCAGTCACAAGGGGGATTATTTTCTCAGTTGCCTTGATGCCCGGTCTCGAACCAAATTTGATGTTGATGGGCAAATTGGAACGAGCATCATCTTACGTCCAACGGCTACTTAATTTGATGAGGTCAACTTTCTCCGTAACTTACATTCAAACGTGAACGTGCCTGGCGGCGCACAATCCCGGGTATGGCATAGAGTGGGGGAGCATGCACTTTCTCGGCACTCAATTTGAGAAAACTCTTCATTTCCGACGGATGAGGAAAGTGGAATCAATCGATCATCATGCATTATAGTATGACGCAAGAGGGTAGCCAACTCAAAATAACGGAATCACCCGCTCCCCGCATAACTCCATGAACAATAATATATGTGCTTCTGATGCCTTGAGTCCTTGACAGCTACGGTACGATGGGAAAACAACAAACGTGCGCTCGCGGCTCCCTCTTGAAGGGGTTAGGTTGTAAATTGGTGGAGTTCCGAAACAGAAGTCGATGAACGCAGAGGCGTGGCGTGGGTCTCCAATCCTTTGGATACAATGACAACCCATTTCACCTGTTGAGTCGAGCACCAAGGCACGGAGAAACGCTCCCAGGGGATTTAGTCCTTGTAACGGGTTCGGTTGTCTCCGGCCACACTGCGCGTGCTGCTCCTCCTTTGGGACCTTCCGTAAGAGTTGGGTAGTCTATTCACCTCGGGTGTGTGTAGATTATTGGGCTGCGCCGCTTGCGAGGTTAACGCTCAAACATGTGAGAATTTCGACCCCTAGTGTGGACGTTCTCTGATCGGGAGTTGACGCGTTGACGCGTTGACGTGTCAACATGTCAATATGTCAATGGTCAAACAGGCTCTATGTCATTTTCCTCTTCTGAGGGGCATAAATTTTGACTCACTGATCTTTGAGTGGATGTTTCCTGTTTCCGGTATTCTTCCTGTCCAACTCCAGGATGACCGACAACCCCCCGTCCCGCAACCTCTGTTGCCGATGGGACCTCGTTGACGTGTGTTGAATGCTGCTACTTGTAAGTAAAGATGAGGCGTCTGGTAGCGCAGCAGTGCATAGAGCATGTCGAATTGTGGAAGGCAGAGTCCCGGGCGGCAGTCAGTCAATGGATACGATACGTATGCGCGCTGCGCGCTATGCGCTGTATCTTCCCGGTCCTCGAGACTGCTTGGCTGTGGCTGTGACGTAACCGCCTTCAATTAGCGCTCTGCGCCCGGCTACCCTATCCTTGGCGGTCAGACTGGATGTGGACGTGAATTGTGCATATGGACCGGCACACCAGGAATTGCCAGTGGAGAGTGAGCAGCAGAGTGACGAGGCCGGCTTGCGTGCCGTCTCGGTGGCTGAATTGCTATAAAAGGAAAGTGCCGAGTCCGAACGGCTGTCTGTTCGTCGCTCGTCACTCGTCGCCTGAGTTTCCGACTCGGACGGTCAGCAACAGTTACAAATGTCTTCATTCGAAAAGGTCGTCAAGAACGCTTGCAAACCAAAGCCTACACCCCCCAAAGCAAAGGTCAGCCCACTCGTCCTTGCCACGCTTTATGTTCATCCGAACACCCCTCGGGGTAGTACATCGACACCATCATCGCGGCAACATGGTCTGAAGACGGTGCCATCCATGACGTCTGCAAAGCCCTTTCTCCCCGCTTTCGAGAGCCAAATTCTATCGTCAGTTTACTCTTCTTGCCCTCTGGGCAAAAGAACCCGCGTGTGGGCTGACGCCACCTCAGGTGGTATTCAAAGCGCTCATCGTCCTGCATACAATGATTCGGAATGGCTCCACGGACAACGTGCTTCAATATCTGTCTTCTTCCGAGGTTCTACGACTAAAGAACGTGGCCGGTGGTCAATGGGAAGGTATGTTCCGTGTGCTGTCGACCAGATTTCTCCAGGTCGAGCCAGCTCACTCCTTCCTCTTAGGTTACAATGCGCCCACCAACCTCCAACATTACGCTCTGTACCTTGACACGCGCATACGCTCATACCGCGACCTGAAACACGATGCTATTCGCGTTCAGGCTGAAACAAACCGTGATTTGCGTTTATCCATGTCACTCGCGGACGATGCACGAAGCAACCATAGACATGCCCCTGAAGAGGACGCAGACCAGGTTTCTAGCAGCCAGATGAGGAGAAAGACAGTCATGGGTCGCAAGCTCCGAATTATGACTGTAGAAAAGGGTCTGCTGAGAGAGACCAAGGTGGTACAGAAGACGTTGGACGCACTTGTAGAATGCAGAGTGAGCTCTGACTACTGTCTCATGCGTGGTTCCTTTTCTTGCAGCTCATACGTCTATACTTAGCTTTATCTGGACGATTTGGAGGATGAACTAACTGTCACAGCACTCCGCATGTTAGTCAAGGACCTTCTCATACTCTTCCAGGCCGTAAATGAAGGCGTTATTAATGTTCTAGGTGAATATCCTCGTAGAACGTTTCGGGATTGCTTATCGACAATCAACTTCAGAGCATTACTTTGAGATGTCACACGTTGACGCAGAACAAGCTCTTGTTATCTATCGACACTTCTGCAAACAGGCGAAATTCTCGGTCGAGTACCTCGGCGTAGCAAAGAAACTTCAAAATCTACTTAATGTACCCATCCCGAGTTTAAAACACGTAATGTCCCCAACTTCACTCACGTCGAGTCTCGCTGATACCTTTTCACCCAGGCCCCTGTCTCCCTCGTCGGAGCCTTGGAGGAATACTTGAACGATCCAAATTTCGAGCAAAACAGGATCGAGTACAAAGCGAACAAAGCTTCTGCGGATAGAAATCTTAAGAATGGACGGACCGTCGCTACGAAAAAGGCAGAGAAAGGTGAGAATGTCATTCGGATCATCTGAAGTTATAGCGCTGACGTGGCACCGTCTGCCCAAGCACCATCTCCCTCGGCCGCGACAGTCCCCGAGGATTCTTCTTCGAAAGAGACACCAAAAGCTGAAACAACAAAGGCTTTGACGGACTTCTTCGAGTCCATTGATAGTGAAAAGACAACCATCTTTAATCCCCAAAGCGGAAGGTGCCCCCATTTTCTACTCACCACTCTCGAGTCTCACTAGTTCTGTCACCAGCGCGGCACCCGGACAGCCCCAACACGCAACATACAATCCTTTCCAAGCTGCAGGGACCGCTGGTCCTTCGACAAACCCCTTCCCACAGATCCAAGCTCAGCCCCAACCAACTGGTTTCCTACAACCTCAGTTCACGGCTGTGCCTGGATTCGCTCAGCAGCCGCCGAACCCGTTCCCGGGGCTTCAAACAACATCCCCTAATTTCCTCCAATCACAGATGACAGGCGTGAATCCTTTTCGCGGAGGTGCCCTGCCAATACAACCCACTGGACTTTCACCGTTCAGCCAGACGAGCCCATTACATTCAGCGCCAACTGGCGCCAATCCTTTCTCGGCGCAGAATGGCTTCCTTGGAACGGATCCCTACGCGACTACAAACTCGAGTACAAATCCGTTCCCTAGTGCGGGACAGACGACGAATCCATTCCCCGCTGTAGCGAATGCCAATCCGTTCTCGCAGCTGACAATAAGTTCGGTCCCGAATCCCGCCGCGAGTCCAAACCCATTCTCGTCTACGAATTCAAACCCGTTCCCTGGGCAATCGTCGACCGCTGTCCAACGCTTTCCTTTTGCTCCTCCCACTCAGCCTACTTCCACGAACCTTTCTAATTCAATTATACCCGCGCAGGCGCTCACTTCTACCGCACCTGCTTTACCCACGCGCCCAGCGTCAACTCCTCTAACGCACACGAGGCCCTCTTCCCCTCCCCTGCAGCCTCTCAAACCGCACCAGACTGGTTCACGCAATCCGTTTGGCGTGCCCAGAGCCCCATCACCTCCACCTGTCCCCCGTCTCCCTACCCTTTTTGAGCTGGCAAACAACGCAGCTCAGCCTCAACTACAGCCACAGAGCCCAGTGCAGGTCAAACCCCAGCCGACAGGCATGCCAACGACCACCTTCACGAGTGTGGCATCCTCATTCGTTACTGGTGGTCCTGGTGGCGCGCAGGCACCTCAGGCTACGACATCATCTCCTACTTCTTTGGGCTTACCAAGTATGATCACATCGACACCCACGAGCTTTACGGCGACTACAACAACGGGATCTACGTCCTCTGACCCGCTGTTCAGCTCATTCGGCGGGCAGCCCACAGGCAGCACCGCACTGTCAAGTCAGCCGACTGGTGCACCGTTGCGCCCTCAGGCAACGGGCTTCAATGCAGGGATGAAGACTTTCAAGCCGACATCATCGTTCGGCGCGTCGCTTCTCGAGGCGTTGCCTCCGATCCCGCAGTCGGCGCCGACAACTCCTGCGCTTGGTGCAGTTTCGTCTCCTACTGGCACTACTGGAATCAACGGTGTCAATGCAGCTGCGGGTTTGGGGCTCGGTGCGAACCCCGGTAGTGTGTCTTCACCAACGATCGCTGGAACCAGTGGGTTCGGTGCACCCGCGGGAGTGGGGCTGAGCGCGAGCTTCGGTGGTGCGTCGTCACCGACGATTGGCGTGGGGAGAGGAACAGGTGGTGGGCCAGGCTTCGGTAGCAGTCTTGGCCTTGGCGCACAGCCAACTGGTTTCCCCACCTCTGGTGGGCTCTCAGCGTTTGGCGGCTCCTCGGTTGGCGTTGGGCTGCGTCCGCAAGCGACCGGCCTTGGTGTCGGCGCTGGCGTAGCGAACCCGTTCCGTGCATCCATCTTTACTCCGGGCGTTGGAGCCAGTGCCGGGGGGTTCCCTGCATTCGGCGCTGCCAGTGCCAATGCGAGCACGGGCTTGTATTCGCAGCCCACTGGTGCGCCGTCGTTTGGGCAGAGCTTGTTTGTGAGGGCGCCGATGGACGCATCGAAGCAGCAGAATGGCGCTGCGTCGTTGATATAGACTCACCGTTCTTTTTTTTTTCAGCGTTTTTCTTACCGTGTACCCCTTACTCGACGCCGCGCAGCCCTGCGTCTGCATTGTTTTACTTTAGTTCTTGTCAATATTGTCTCGTGCGGGAACAGATGGCGTATCTTAACCCTCGCACTGGTGTATATTTAAAACGTTTTTTTTGCTCCGATTTTTTTTCGGTCGTACGCTCGTTAAGTTTCCGTATGGTACCCATTCGAGGCAATGCGATGCGATGCAGTGGAGAATTCAGTGCAGGACGATCAATCGTTGGGCGTCAGAAAGGTTGGCGCGGCGCGGGAAGATGTGAGGCGCGCAGCGCGTGCAGGACGCGACTCGCACTCCCAAAACCACTCTCACCTCTTTCACTACTTGCCACCACGACCGCCGTCATGTCCACGTGCGTTCTTCCGTCGCGGTTTTTTGTCCTGGAGGATCTCATGGCGTCCCGTCTGTATGCAGTGAACAGCAAGCACAACAACCAAACGCTACTGCTGCCCCCGCGACTGTCAGCGACGCGCTCGACCACGCGAAGCGGGCATTCGCGTTGCGCAAGTACGAGCAAGCGGTCGAGCACTACGCGACCGCGCTCGAATTGTTGTTCGTGGTGTTCCCCCTACCCTACTCCATCCACTCCGCCTTAATTTATCTATCCTTGCCACACAGATCGAAGACACACGCGGAGGACGCGCTCGAGATGGCGGACGTTTACTTTGCGTATGGGAAGGCGCTGCTCGAGAACGCCATCGCGCAGAATTCTGTTCTTGGCAAGGAGCAACAGCAACAGCAGGAGGGTGGCGCCGCGGCAGAAGGTACGGCCAGCAGCCCCCCCAGGTTTTGCTTGCCGGGGTTGTAATACCTTTTTGACTGACGGGGGTGCTTTTGCAGAGCCGGCGGCGAATGGCAAGATCTTGTCGTTCTCGGGCGACGCGGAAGATGAAGACGATCCCGCCGTCGACCTGTTCGCCGAGGCGTCCAAGCCGGACGAGGACGAGGCGGGCGATGTTGGTGGTGAGGGCGAGGGTGAGGGCGAGGGCGAGGGACCGGACGAGGCAGAGCCCGAAGACGATTTCAACGCCGCGTGGGAGGTGCTCGATCTGGCGCGCTCGATATACGAGAAGAAAATGGAGGAGGACGGGAACGACGAGATGCGGCTCAAAGTGGCCGACACGTTCATCATGCTGGGTGACGTCTCACTCGAGACGGGTGCGTCCCACATCCGACCTTTCCTTTCCCTTTCCCCCCTTTTTTCCCTTATTCTTATTCTTATCCGCCCTTACTTACTATGCTGCCAGAGAAGTTTGATCAAGCTATCACGGATTACAGCTCCGGGCTCGCGCTAAAAACGGATCTGCTCCCGTTGTCGTCTCGCCAGCTCGCCGAGGCGCACTACAAACTGAGCATCGCGCTCGACCTCACGGCCGGTCGGTTGGCGGATGCCATCCACCACGCGCAGCGTGCCCTCGAAAGCATAGAGGCGCGCCTTGTCGAGTTGAAGGCGGGACTCGCGGGCACGCTCCCGCCACTACCGGAGCCTTCCGACACCGAAATCAAGGGCAAGGGGAAAGGCAAAGGCAAGGGCACGCAGGCTGCGCTTGCTCCGGAGGAACTGGTCCAGAACCGGAGCAAGGCCCAGATCGAAGCCGAGATCAAGGAGCTCGGCGAGCTGAAGCAGGACCTCGCGCTCAAGGTATGCTCGCCTGCTCCGGCCCTGCCCCCCCCCCCGCTTGGCTAACATTGCGTCGCTCAGGTGGACGAACTAAAGTCGGCGCCTAACGACGAGCGGGATGGCGGGCTGTCTGCGCCGGAATTGGCACAACGCGCGCTTGACCGCGAACTCAATGCCGCGCCCGTGGTACGGCAGGACATGCCGGTGAACGACCTCACATCGATGGTTGTAAAAAAGAAAAAGAAAGCACTGCGCCTGCGCCTGCACCCGAGGCGAGCAGTGCCGCAGAGAAACGCAAGGCAGAAGACGCGGAGGCGCAAACCCCGCAAGACAAGAAGGCCCGTCTTGAAGAGAGCTCTGCACCATGACCTAACCACGACCTACCTGACACATAGAGGTTGAGCTCTTTTGTATTTGCTCTCTTCACGTGTGTACGCACGCCTCCTCGCGATATATTCGTACTTTATACTGTGCTATTTCTTTGCATGATGTAACGTTTTATTCTCGTTAGAAAGGGAGCTCCGCTGCCTGGATGGGTTTGTGTGTGTAATGTTTCTTCCCGGGCTGCGAGCCAAACTCGCCGACGATGTGGCCCTCCCCGCTGCTCCTTAAGACGTACTTGTACGTCACGAGTCCGTCCAGTCCGACCGGCCCGCGCGCGTGGATCCGTCCGGTGCTGATCCCGACCTCGGCGCCGAAGCCATAGCGGAAGCCATCTGCGAAGCGCGTGCTCGCGTTCACGAACACGCCGGCCGAGTCGACGCCGCGCACGAACGTGCTACCGGCGGAAGCCGACTCGGTGACGATGCAGTCGGTGTGGTGCGAACCGTGTTCGTTGATGTGCGCGATGGCGGCGGCGAGGGAGGGTACGGTGCGCACGGCGAGCGTGAGCGAGAGGTGCTCCGTCGTGTATGCTTCTGCTGGGGCGGGGAGCACGTGCGTGGCGAGGTTGGGATGGGCAGCGGCATCGGCAGCGGGGGACGTGA
Organism: Russula brevipes; assembly: GCA_022496215.1. Lineage (NCBI taxonomy): Eukaryota > Fungi > Basidiomycota > Agaricomycetes > Russulales > Russulaceae > Russula > Russula brevipes. Next base: position 26,304 of record WTXF01000256.1, read on the forward strand.
GCGCGGCGAGAGTGGGTTCGTCGCAGAGGAGCTTTACGTCCGCGGCGAGCAGCGAGCGCGCCACATCGGGCCATACTGTCTCGAGCAGGCTTTGGTGGACGAGGAGCGTCTCCACGGCGTTGCATGCCGCGGGGTAATCTATCTGCGGGGGGCGTTGTGAGCGACCGGGGGAGATCGAACAGGGGGCAATGCGATCGATACCTTTGAGTCCACTACGACGCGCATCGCCTTTTGCACGTCGGCCGACGCGTCGAGGTATATGGCGCAGAGCCCGTCGGCGTGGCCCATGACCGGAATGCGCGTGCCGTGCTGGATCTCGCGCACGAGCGCATTGCCGCCGCGCGGGATGACGAGGTCGATGTACCGGTCCTGCGCGAGCAGCGCGGTGACCTCCGCGCGGGTCTCGACCGTCTGTATGAACGCGCCCGGCAGCGCGGTGCGCGCGAGGGCGGCCTGGATCGTGCGCGCCAGCTCGGCGGTCGTGCGCGCGGACTCTTTGCCGCCTTTGAGGATCGCGGCGTTGCCTGCATAATGTGCGCATCTTTAAGTTAGTTCGAGGGCGTCTGGGGGGTGGAGGGGGACGATCAGGTAGGGAGGGAGACCGCACCGGATTTGAGCGCGAGGGCGGCGATGTTGACGACGACTTCGGGGCGCGCCTCGAAGATGACGAGGAGGACGCCGATCGGGCACGAGACGCGGTAGAGCTCGAGGCCGTCGTGCAGCTCGCGCGCGTACGTGACGGCGCCCGTCGGATCCGGCAGCGCGGCGATGTCCGCGACGCCCTGCAGCATCGCGTCCCACTTGTCGCCGGTGCGCAGGTCGAGGCGCTGCGCGAGCGCGGGCGCGAGGCGTCCCGCGGCGGCCTCCGCTGCTGCGTGCTGTTTTGTTGTCGTTTTGTTCATCGCCGGTCATTGCACCGCACCGCACCCGCATCCGCACCCGTACTGCTGAGCCGGGGGCCGATCGGGAGCTGGGGAGAGGGATGGGTGGGACGCACCGCCGTGTCTTGGCCGTTTGCGAGCAGGATGGCGTCTTTGTTCGCTGCGAGCTCGGTGCGGATTTCGTGGAGGGCGCGGGTGCGCTCTACGGTGCTCACGAGCTGCGACGCCTCGAATGCGGACTTGGCGGATTGAGCGATGGCTTGTGCGCTCAGAGACATTTTTTTTGGTCGGGAGAAGAGAAACAGCGAAGGGAGCGAGCAGAGGAGTTGTGTTAGTTGGTGGTGTGACTCTGCCGAGATAAGATTAGATTATCGGTCGTATCGGATCGCGGTGTCGTGAACTGAACTGAACGAACAAGTGGAACGACTCAGTCTTGAGCTTGAGTGGATCAGCTGGAACCTCCATGGGGGATGTCTGACGTGGCTGAGTGTTGGCTACCCACGTACAGCCCCGCTCTTCTATCCGACGCCACCTTCTAGCGCAGCATGATTCTGCGTTCCTCTGCGGTGATTAGTCGTTAACGAGCATTTGATCTCCACGGGACGTCTTTTATTTCCTGTAAGGGAACATGTGTTGTTGATGGAAGGACATCATGATGTGACTCCTCATAGCACGAGATACGTGCTCATCAAAAAAAAACAGACAAGGTGATGATCTCCATCGTTCCCCGAGTGCAAAAAGCACAACAATCATATGATCCAATCCACATCATTCATCGCTCCTCAAATAACCGCGGCGAAGCAGAGCCCGGCCCACCCCATTTCCCCTTTCTGTATACACATCTAGACCGCAACCATGTCCGCCGCCCTCAGAGAAAGCGAGTTTGTCGGTAGCCTCGACTGCGGTACGACGTGAGTCCAGGTCCCAGGCAGCGCGCATTATATGATGTGGTGACATCTATTTGTACAGCTCGACGCGCTTCATCATCTTTGATAGGCACGCGAACATAGTCGCACAAAGCCAGGAAGAGTTCCCTCAGTACTACCCAAATCCTGGGTGAGCCCCGCGTCGTCCTTAGCCACCACACAACTCCGAACCCTAAACTGCGCTCCCCCTCGATTATTAGGTGGCACGAACACGACGCAAATGAAATACAGGCGACGTGCGACAAGGTCATAGAGCAGGCCGTGGCCAAGCTCGAGCAGGCGGGATATACACGTAGCAGCGTCAAGGTCATTGGTGCGTGCCTCGGCCCTCACCCGACCCGATTCGTGAAATTCCGAGGCTAATCGCCAAGAGGAAATAGGCGCCACCAATCAGCGCGAGACGACCGTCGTGTGGAGCCGCAAGACCGGCAAGCCTTTATCACGCGCGATTGTATGGGACGACTCGCGCACCCGCGGCGTGGTCGCACACTACACACACGTGCTCAAGACGCAGGGAATCAAAGTCGATGGTCAAGTGCGTAGCGGCGCAGACGGTGCGCAGGGCCTCAAGGAGCTGTTAGCTCGACTCTTTTCTTTTGAGCCTGCGGTGCCGCTGATTCCCTCGGCGTAGGACTGGCCTCCCGCTCTCCACGTACTTCTCCGCGATCAAGCTCCGATGGATGATCGATAATTGGGAGGACGTCCGGAGGGCGCACGATGCCGACGACCTCGCCTTTGGTACGGTCGAGTCTTGGATTGCATACGTCAGTTCGCAACCCACCCCCTTTATCTTTATCCCGCGCGCCCCCGCCGTTGACAAGTTGGACAGAATTTACTTGGCGGCGTGAGCGCCAACCAACACATCAGCGAAGTTACCAATGCGTCGCGGACGTTGTTGCTCAACATCCGCACACTCGAGTGGGACCCTGCGCTCCTGCAGTTCTTTGGCCTGCGGGAATCGATCTTGCCACGGCTCGTATCGACGAGCGAGGTGTACGGCAAACTTACATATGGCCCCTCAAGGATGTGCCGCTTGGTGGTCTCGTTGGCGACCAGCAAGGTGCGCTCATCGGTAACAAGTGCCTCACTCAGGGCCAGGCCAAATGCACGTATGGTACTGGCGCGTTCTTGTTGTTCTGCACGGGTACCGATATCGTGTACAGCAATCATGGTCTACTAAGCACGGTGCGTCACTACGACGTGGCGGAGGTGGTGTGGGTGTTCATTCCGCTTCACACAGGTCGCGTATCGAGTGGGTTCCCAAGGAAAGCCGGTCTACGCACTAGAAGGAGCCAGTAAGGGCAATGCGCCCTCACATTAGCAGCGTCACTGAACTCTCTCCTTAGTTGCTGTCGCCGGAAGTGCCATCAAATGGTTGCGCGACTCTATGAAGATGATCAAAAGCGCAGATGAGATCAACACGCTGGCACGTTCGGTGCCTTCCACCTCCGGTGTCTACTTCGTCACCGCCTTCTCCGGTCTGCTGGCCCCGTATTGGGACCCCGGCGCGACCGGCCTTCTGGTGGGCCTGACGTCATACACCACTCCAGCGCACGTCGCGCGCGCGACGCTCGAGGCGAACGCGTTCCAGACGCGCGCGGTGATCGAGAGCATGAAGCTGGACTCCAAGTCGGCGCTCGCGCACCTCAAGGTGGACGGGGGCATGACGAACGGGGACCTCGCGATGGAGGTGCTCGCGGACGTGGGCGGGTTCGAGGTCGTGCGGCCCGAGATGCGCGAGAGCACCGCGCTCGGCTCGGCGCTGCTCGCCGGGTCCGCCGTCGGCTTGTTCGGGTGGGACCTCGCGAGGCCCGAGACGCTCGCGGAGGTCAACACGGCACGCAGTACGCTTTTTGCGCCGCGCTCGACGGAGGAGGAGCGCGGGGCGGCTTGGCGGGGGTGGCAGCGCGCCGTGGATCGCTCGCGCGGGTGGATTGAGACTGCGGAGGAGTGAGTGAGTGAGTGAGTGGGCAATGGTGCGGGGGGAAGGGGGGCAACGCCGTTTCAGTTGGATGTCGTGGGTGGATGTAAGTTATGGGTCGCATCGTCGTGTCTGTCTCCCAACTCTCCATCCTGGGGTGGATAGAGGAGCCGGGTTTTTTCCGGAAGAGGTTCGGTTAGTAGATACCTATGCTGTAGGGGACGACAGCTAGCAGGGAAAGGTGTCATTTCAGGGATTGATATGTGCATGACTAGAGCACTTCTGAGGTGGTCATCTCTAGGTTGGGAAGAATTTACTGTACTTATCGCGGACCCATTTGTCGTCGTCAACTCTAATCACAGCACGTCATCTGGTGTGGATCCCGCTCGCCGTCCAGGAAGCGGTCGTGACTGGTGAGATTGGAGTTCGGGTGGGTGCGAGCTGTTGTGGGTCTGCAGAGTCCGCGCACTGTCCGCGCTGCGGACAACAACAGACAACTCAGCTCAGTTCAGTTCGTTCCTATTTACCCGGAAGCTTACTTCATAGATGTGCTTGCCATCATGTGTCGCCCGTGGCCGTCCGTCTTCAACCGAGGTAAGCGCTGGGATCACACGAAAAAAAACAAGGGAAGCAAATACGGCGCTGCGTCGCGAGCACTCTTCCACAAATGTATCAATGGCACCGACGGGGCCCTAACAAGGCATTAGAGCGCTGACCACCGGCGAGCGTAAATTTTCCACCACCCCTCTATGTCTATGTCTATGTCTATGCCCCGCACCCTTTTCCGTCTTCCGCCAGAGGTTCTCGTCCAGATTTTGGCTTGCCTTTCCGTCCCAGATCTGTTCGCGGTGCAGCGCACGTGCCACAGGATCCGCAGCCTCGTCGCTGACACCACCTACCTCCAGTACATCCTGCGTGCCCAAATAAACGGCGTAGACGACTTCCTACCTCCTGGTTTACCTTACTCCGAGCGCCTCAAACTCCTGCGACGTCACGAACGGTCGTGGAGTGGTCTACGATTCAACAATTTACTGACTTTCAGACCAGCGTCCCCCAGCCCGACTGTTTCACCCTCCGCGATGGCTATTTGATCTACGAAGACCTCAGGGGCACGGTGCTACGATATGGATATACGGACCTTTCCTCTGTCGCTCCGGACGAGGATGTTGATTGGGTTCATATCACCATGGACAGCATTTGTCTCCCCTTGGCATTGAAGGTTGTATTCGCGGTAGACCACGACCTGGTGGTTACTATGAGGTTCCGTCTCCTCTTCCAATCTCCTCCTCGCGTGCAGGACCTGACGAGTCGCAGCAAACAAGACGACGACGGCGTCGCCCAGCTCCAGCTTACCTTCAGTAAATTCACGACAGGTGTACCCCATCCCCTCTCGGCGCCGACGCACACTATCTCACTTCCTGCGGCTTCCGGGTTCGACTTTGCTGATATGAACATGGAAGTCCTGGGAGATCACGTCCTGACGTCAGTGCGGCGTCAGAGTGGCCAAGCGTCCTTTTACCTCGTCTCGTGGAAGACAGGAAGCGTGACGCTCGTGAGTGGATCTCAGCAAAGTTCTCTCTCTCTCTCTCTCTCCGTCTTCGTCCCGGAACTAACTGAAAGAGCCCATTCGATGAAAAGCTTCGCGAGTCGTCCGACAGGTGGACACCCCTGTGGGGCGGCGCGCCGAAGCTGGCGGTCATCGACGGCGACCTGATCGCGCTGATAAAGGACAGCACGAACAGCCTAGAGGTCTGCAGGCTCGAGACCGCGGCACCGGCCCGGGGGGCCCGCGCCTGCACACGATATGCTTCCTCGAGCTGCCCCCGTTAGCGGCGGACGCTTCTGGCGTCGTGTCCGCGGCGATCAGGGAGTGGGTCCCGACCTCCAGGCACCACCACCACCACCACCAGCACGCCGCGAGCGTCGAATCCTCTCGGAGACGCCACGTGCCCTTCTACTCCTCCGCGGTGGGCACGATGGCGCTTTCGCTCGATTACCGCACGTACGAGAAGGGCGCTGGGTACCCGTTTAGGTGCACGATGATCATCAGCGTCGTGGCGCTCCTCGCTGCCGTCCGCTCCCGCTCTAGCTCCGACGCGCGCGATGAGGTGGATGATGGCCTGTGTCCTGGGCGGACTGGGGCCCCTCCGGGACGCGCATGTTCGAGAGGACGCTGTTGAGGCCGGCGGGCCCTTTCTGGATCACGAACCTCGCGCCGTTGGCGGTGCGGGACTATGACCCGCTGCGCGCGCGGTGTACTCAGGCGAGGGTGGCGGCGGAGGACACGTCGCCGTCGCCGTCGCCATCGCGCTCTCGGTCCTTGTCCATGGAGTACTCTTCTACGGAAGTGGTCGGCGGTCACTGGATGGCCGGTCGCGTCGAGACGCGCCTCCCGTATCGAGACGTTGTGGCGGATGATCTGGATTTCGGCGATTTTTCGTGGATTATGGCGGATAGGGAATGGTTGGTTGGGATAGTAACTTTGGTGCGTCAGTTTCTGTTTCCCCCCCTCCCCCTCGCCCCCCCCATACTCGGAGTCATTTCCGGTGGGAGTCTAGTCTGATCGCGCGGCGCCACGCCAATAAACAGGACGAGGAACTTCTGTCACCGTGTATCATATGGACTCGACCTAGGCACAAACTGTACTGTGCGATGACCCGCATATTTTTTTTTTCGAAACTTCGATGCAAATATAATGTAGCGATACTAACACCGTCGCAAGGGTCGCGAAAGCGATTTACGGAAGTTGTGAGGCCAGT
>WTXF01000257.1:0-32754 GCA_022496215.1 Russula brevipes
ACTGATACCACTCTTACGCCGCCCCCTGCCTCTACTTCTTCGAATACCCTTCCTTCTTCGTTTACTTCTTCCTCACCTATCCCCCCCGAAAATAATACCGTCACCGACAACTCCGAACGCGAACAAAACATCCTCAAGATACGCAAGTTCCTCCTGGCCTCAAACCTTCAAGACATTCCACAAGAACAACGCGAAGAACTCGTCAAGCGGTCAAGGCCTTACTTTGCACGGGACGGGCGACTTTGGCGTCGCCAGGCTCAGGGTCGGCACCAGCTGGTCCTGACGCCGGGGCAACGCGAGGGCGTGCTTCGGGAAGCGCACGACGAGCTCGGACACAAGGGATATTACTCTACGCTACGCACCTTATTGGATCGTTTCTGGTGGCCCTCACTCACAGCCGATTTAAAACAGTATCTGAAGACATGCCATGAGTGCCAGATCCACCAGACGACCCGCGTTCTTCTCCCTCCCACTGTAGCCCTGCCAGCATCTCTTTTCCGGAAAGCGTACATCGACACTATGCTCATGCCCCCAGCAAACGGGTTTCGCTACATAGTCCAAGCCCGGTGTTCACTCACCGCGTGGCCGGAATGGCGTGCCCTGCGCTCCGAAACCGGGCGCACGTTGGCTGCATTCATCTTCGAAGACATCTTGTGCCGGTGGGGAGCGGTGGAGGAAATCGTGACGGATAATGGGACGGCTTTCGTGGCCGCGTTAGATTATTTGGCGACCCGGTATGGCATCCGACACATCCGTATATCCGCTTACAACTCTCGTGCGAACGCCATTGTCGAGCGCCAACATCGCACCATACGCGAGTCTCTAGTGAAGGCATGCGAAGGACGTATCGGCAGGTGGCCTGACTTGGCACCGCACGCCTTCTGGGCCGACCGCGCTACCACGCGGAAGTCCACCGGTCACACGCCATTCTTCATGGTGCACGGAGTCGAGCCTCTCCTCCCATTCGACATCACACACGCCACCTTCCTCGTCCCCGACCTCTCTCGCCCACTCCCGACGTCGACGCTCCTTTCGATCAGGATTCGCCAGCTCGAGGCGCGTGAGGCGGACCTCGCCACCATTCACGGGAATATCCTGCGCAGCCGCTTCGAATCTGCTCAGCAGTTCGAGCGCTCCTACGAGAATGTCATCCGAGACTACGATTTCAAGCCGGGAGCGCTTGTTCTGGTGCGAAACAGCGCTCTCGAGATGGATCTAGGGAAAAAGAATAAGCTGAGGTATTTCGGACCCATGGTGGTTGCGCGCAGAGTGCTCGGTGGGTCGTACCGACTTGCCGAGCTGGACGGTACGATCTCCAAACTACGCTTTGCTGCTTTCCGAATCGTGCCTTACTACACGCGTTCACGCTCATCAATTCCGGTCACGCGCCTCATCGAGCGCGAGGACCTCATACGCCTGCATCTTGACGACGACCAAGACGGCGAAGACCCACCTCAGTAAACACAAACGCAAACGTCGGCTCGCGCTTGACCAGGAGGCCAAGATTTTCAAACCCCCCGGCGGATGTAAGGCAGCATTCCATGCTGGCCTCCGAACCCACAAGCAACACCCGGTCCGGCCTTCAAGGTTTACCCCGCGCGTCCCCATCCTTCCCCTTTCTTGTTCACTTCTCAGTCCTTCTCCCTCCATTCGATTCCCTCCTCGATTCTCCCACCTTCTTGATCTTCATTCCTCTCTTCGACTTCCCTTCTTCCCTCCTCCACCCCTGTCCAACTCCCAGCAAGTAGAAGACAAGACTCAAGACGATCCTCAAGACGTTTGGTCACAAACCATCTTCGATGACCGTTGCCGCGTCCGGGTACGACGCGGGAGAGGGGTGTAGCTACTTATGCCGGTCCCTTAAGGGCCTCATTCTTGATCAGCCATACTTTCCATAATTCGTTGCACATGGTTGAGGGGTTCGATAAATGCCCCCAAAGCCCCACCACGATCCGGGCTCAGTAGATTAATTGACTAGAGTACATGTATAAAAGGGCGATGTGCCCAAGCGGTTGATGTATCAATTGAGACGAGGGAAGCCCCTCATTTACTCTTTTATCTTCGAACGCGCGGTCAAAGCTCCCTCTAATTTTAATCAACTCTTTAACCTCAAAATATAACCCTACAACATTTATATTCTACCGGGTAGTCGGCACATTCCCTCTGTGGACGTAACAAAACCCTCGCGCCACACACTAACACTCTCAGCTCCCCTTCCAACTTGCCAGAGTTTGTGGAAGGATCGTCCACCACTCCGATGGTCATATGTAGACGCCTTCGCGTCGTGTCATCCTCGTCGTCCTCCAGTTCTAGTGAGGAGTGGAGTGCACCAGCCCTCCAAGTTCCCCTCGTCATGCATGATGCTGTAGATGGAGAAACCCATGCCCGCCTTGTCCAAGAAGCCGAAGAATGGCTCCAGTCTAGGCCTAGGTCGCCACCGCCACCTTCTGATCCTGAGTCTTCCCAAGAACGGGAGTCCCCTGATGCCACGCCTGGTGGGGAGTCAGAGTCCCCAGAATCCACCGATATTAGGGTTTGCGCCACAGCGCCTGAGGATGAGGAGAAGACTACAAGAGAGTCCCTGACGATACGAGGGGATGGAACCCTTGTCCTCCTACCTGCACCCCAGATGCCCGTCACTGATCGTTCACCGTCATCCAGTCCTGTTCCTCCTCCAATGTCTGAGGAGCCCCCGTCACCACCAGCCATGTTAATTGATGTACCTATAGAGGAGCTTGCCTCACCACTGCCCGAGCCTCACACTGTGCTCACCCATGACCCAAGGGAGACTGCCCCTTGTGGAGACAAGTACCCACGACATTTCCTACATCCGGGAAGTGGGGAGCCCACCTGGGAAGGCGGGCCAGGACATAATCTTGACATGTGTACGGCACCTCTTACTGCCTTCCCAAGACCAGAGGTGGCCATTACGTCTGAGGAAGATGCGGTCAACCGCATGTTCAGTCCTCATAGTTACTTCCAAGGCGACACACAGCGAGCCCTTTGGCACTTGGACGATCATGGTGTAGCCGCTGATGCTTGGCGGCTGTTCAGCGTTCCACAACGGGAGCAGACCCTGACGGAGAGGAAACTCCGTGTTCTGAGACTCGAGACCCTTGCACAAGTAGAGCGTCAAGGGTATGAAGAGGCCTGCGACAAGGCTATAGAGGAGACCCGCAGTGCACGCGCGCGTTTACATCGCGCAGGCGTAGTAGAGCGGATTCACTCCTATAACACGACCACGGGCAAGCCATACAAACGCCCAGCGCGCCCACGGGGACTCAAATCCCATAATCTTGAACGACGATGGGTAAAAGGAGCCCATGAAACTTGTGTCTATTGCGAGCAGGCAGGACATTACCGAGATCTCTGCAGTCATCCCCATCGACTTTGCGATCGACTAAAAAGACTCCGGTGCGAGGTGCCCTTATCTCACCAGAACTACAGATGCACCATCACGGAATGCCCAGTGGAGGGCGAAAAGACTTCACCAGCAAATCATGCAGGTGAGAGTTCTCGAGGACGAGAACCGTAGAGAGAGGATGATGTTAGGATGTGGGGGTCACACCCTAACTGGACTTGTATCGCGTTTGACCTTGACAGAATGGGCGTGAAGCCCTACCCATATGTGATTGTACGTCCGTGTTTACCTATGCGTTGATTACCTTGATTCTAGTCCACGGTGCCTGGTTCTTGTATAACCTGTCAGCCACCAGTATTCATTGACTGTGAGAGGTGGCTGGTTATTACCACCTGTGGCTTGTACTATGCCGTTCCTGTTCTGTTCCTGACTTGTTCCTGATTCATTCATTACTATACTGCTGAGTATATAAGGACGCCTTTAGGGCCGCAGTCAAGTTAAGCTTGACTTTCTGTACCATTCCTAGCCAACTCGTGTTCGAGCTTACTTGTACCAATCCAACCGTCTTATCCCTGTTCACCTCTACGCGACTCAGACTGCGCTTCAGTCTGCTCAGAGGAACTCCGATCATCGCGTGCTCATTGCCACTCCGCGCGCTAGTCGTTGAACCTTGTCTCTAAGGGGAGCCTGCCATGCCGCCGGGTCCCTTCTCGATCATCGTCACTCGGCGCTTGTAGGTTAAATCACCACGCGCCCCTGTCCTTGTTCGGGCGGCGTAATCTACGCATACGCCCACGTGTAGGCGCTACGGCTTGGCGCCTGTCCCTTCGACTTCGTTGGGGCAAAGTCACTCATCTTAAGTGACACGATAGCGACGTGAGACCAGCTAGGGTCTTAACACAAGTCGTCAATGACAAAACAAAACATACCTTCGATGCCTGCACTGACATGGTGTGGGACGAGTTCGCTGAAAGGGCATACAGCCACTTTGACAAACCCCACGACAACGTGCGCCTGGGATACCGTGTCAGTGGGGATACAAGTGCGATGTCACAACTCACCTGTGCAAATGATTGGGAACACGCCCTGGACCGCGTCAAAGAACGTGTGATTGCCGCATGCACACGTGCTGTAGGCATGGAACTGAAAGACATGGTCAGTGGTCGTCTCTTTGAAATGGAAAAAAAAAAAAAACTCACAGTGATTCCAGGATAGCAGCGTAAAGAAGGCCAGCAGCGCTAGGAAAGGGAAGGGAAAGCGCACCCATGACGATGATATACCCCCGCAGCCATCATCAGAGGCTCAACATCATCTTGACTGCCTGCTCGAGTTACAAAGGCATTTGTCGTGTGATACGCACTCGAAGGGTGGAATGCGAACGTTTTGCTGGGTCAAACCAACAACAGCCAACTCAGCTGGGGGGCATATCGAGATGAACCACGAGAATATGACCCTATGGGCGAAGTGTCGTGAACCGTCACGACATGACCAAGTATTCGCCCTTCCCTTCCTTCCCTGACCCGTAAAAACGCCTCGAAAACACCCTCTCGTCATCCTAGACCATGGATCGGTAACTCTCCATGGAAATTCCCTCATAGTTCGACCAGAAACACCCCTTGAGACCCGAATCCCAGCCCAGATGACCCAGGAATCGACGCGCGAGTTTTGCTTATGCAAGAACTTCCCGCGACTTATGTAAACCTTTCTTGCCAGACGAATACATGGAGAACCCGGAGATACAGAAGCAGCCACGGATCAGGTGACCGCCGGGTCACATGACCAAGCCCAGGACCAGATCACATGACGACTCGCAGTCACATGACCCCAGACCAGTCACATGATGCGCATGACTCAGCTGACTGCGCAATGACTAACAAGGTTCAACTATTAATAGGACCTCGAGTATTAATAGATGGCACCACTCCCTGCGATTTGATGATTGGCTAGCGCTTACAGACAATAGGTCACGCTTTTAAAGACCAGCCCTAGAGTACCCATGTATATAAGGACAAGCGTCTAGTAGAGACGCCCTCAGACAATTCACTTGTATTACCAACCGAGGTAGAGCAAGTCGCAACTAAACAGGTTGCATGAGCGGAACCGCACTGCGATATCACCTCTTCCAGTCTACTCCTCTATCTTCATCCTATCTTGTACCCCTCTCAGGACGTTAAACTCGTCTCTTGTGGCGTAGCCGTTGGGAAACCCCTTGACGCGCCTAGGTTCGCGACACTTGAATTGTCTCATTTCTCATCCCAACCCCTACCCAAATCCCCCCTCTTTCCCCACTAATTGTCATCCAGCGTGGTCGGACCTTACGGAGAAGGTCACCAAGGAGACGCTGAAGAAGGCTAGAAGGACACAGACACACACACCACGAGACACAGCCCCCCCGAACCCCCATTGATTCCCTGTCCCACCCTGAATGAGCGACGAACGACCCTTGACCTCTGAAGAACTCGATCGCATCCCATACCTCTTTAACAACCTCGAGTACAGTACCCGGAACCAGTACTACTTCGGCATCTTCGCCGGCGCATACTACTTCGGAGACGCCCCCGAAGGACCTTGGACAGACGAACACCAGAACCCCTTTGGAGACCCAGAGTACCTAGCCTTAGTCCCGAACGCCCAAGAAGTCTCTCGCCTCGACCTCAAGACCCTCCACGGATTTTACAAGAACAAACCAGTCAGGTTTTCGATCAGCCAAGGCCGTTGGGTATACGCCAATAACCACCCAGTCAACTTCGCGACACCACAGTCGTCACAGCCCACAACTCCCGGACCAGCCGGACCCTCCATCTCCCGACCCCGCTCACCGTAGGAACGACCCTTGCCCCCCAACGGCAGCCCTCCCCATCCCCAGCAGTCCCAGTAAGACCAGCACGCTCCCCAGTAGTCCCCGTAGCCCCAGTACAACTCCCAGTAGTCCCCGCACCAGCACAGCCCCCAGTAGTACCCATGGCAAATCCCGCAGCCCCCGCAAAGTTACTCGGAGCCGCCCCGGAACCATACGATGGCCAAGAAGGAAAAGCAGAGACGTTCTTCTACGCACTGAAGAACTACTACTTCCTGAACGAGACCTCCTTCCCAGATGAAAACCGACGCGTATCCGCCGCCCTTACGCACTTCAAAGCAGGTACCCCAGCAGGTGACTGGGCCCAAGACAGAACCACAGCAGCAATGAACGCAAACCCCATTGACTTTGGCACATTCGCAGACTTCCTAGATGCGTTCAAAGAACACTTCGTCCCAGTAGAAAACCGGTTAGAAGCAAGCGCCCTCATGCACAACTTCCCCCAGAATTCCACCCCGTTCAATGAGTGGTACCAGAGATGGTACACTCACGCCTCCCGCGCGCAGGTGGATGAATACACCAGAATGTTCGCTTTTAGGCGGAACCTAGACCCTGCCCTCCATGAGAAGCTCCTGACCCTAATGCCCCAGCCAGACACCCTAGCCCGCCTTGTAGAGAAAGCCCGCGACTTCGATCGCCTCCGCCTCATGTACCAGTCCGCGACCTTCACCCAGAAGGCACCCTCCTCCCGCATACGCTCTGTAAACGTGGAAGAACCCAAGAAAGGCCGCCCGTTCAACCGTCTCTCAGAGGAAGAGAAAGATCACTACAAGAAAAACAACCTGTGTTTCTACTGCGGAAAACCAAACCACTCGGTAAGCAAGTGCCGAACAAGAATAGCCGATGAACAAAAGGATTCACTCCCAGTCCGTGCCACCCTGACCACCCCAGAAGAAGAGGACCCTCCCCAGGACCATCCCCAGACCCTCACGATTTCCACCCTCCGCACTGTTCCCCAGTATGACCCGGGGATAGAACGTCCCAAATCTGCCCCTACGGATCTCTAAATGGAAATCTTCCAGCACCGCTAGTCCATGGACCAGTGAAGCCCATGGACGATTAGCAAAAGAACACACGGCACGAAATAAAACAGAAACAACAGCGCAAGATCCACGGATGCTAACTCTCCGTGATGAAACCTAGGACCAAGAGACCAGAACAAGAAACACATATCCCACCGCGAAGTCCACGGATGCTAACTCTCCGTGATGGGGATCCAGGACCAAGACTAGAACAAGGACCAAGAGACCAGAACAAGAAACACATATCCTGCGCAAAGATCCACGGATGCTAACCGTGATGAAACCTAGGACCAAGAGACCAGAACAAGAAACACAAATCCCACCGCGAAGCCCACGGATGCTAACTCTCCGTGATGGGGATCCAGGACCAAGACTAGAACAAGGCACACGTATCCCGCGCAAAGATCCACGGATGCTAACTCTCCGTGATGAAACCTAGGACCAAGAGACTAGACCAAGAAACACACATCCCGCGCAAGATCCACGGATGCTAACTCTCTGTGATGGACCCAGAAACCAGAAAACACACCCAGGCGTACCAACACACACTCCAACGTTGTTGAGGAACAAGAGTGTTACAGGCGTAACACGGCCTTAAATGGGGGATACTGTCGTGAACCGTCACGACATGACCAAGTATTCGCCCTTCCCTTCCTTCCCTGACCCGTAAAAACGCCTCGAAAACACCCTCTCGTCATCCTAGACCATGGATCGGTAACTCTCCATGGAAATTCCCTCATAGTTCGACCAGAAACACCCCTTGAGACCCGAATCCCAGCCCAGATGACCCAGGAATCGACGCGCGAGTTTTGCTTATGCAAGAACTTCCCGCGACTTATGTAAACCTTTCTTGCCAGACGAATACATGGAGAACCCGGAGATACAGAAGCAGCCACGGATCAGGTGACCGCCGGGTCACATGACCAAGCCCAGGACCAGATCACATGACGACTCGCAGTCACATGACCCCAGACCAGTCACATGATGCGCATGACTCAGCTGACTGCGCAATGACTAACAAGGTTCAACTATTAATAGGACCTCGAGTATTAATAGATGGCACCACTCCCTGCGATTTGATGATTGGCTAGCGCTTACAGACAATAGGTCACGCTTTTAAAGACCAGCCCTAGAGTACCCATGTATATAAGGACAAGCGTCTAGTAGAGACGCCCTCAGACAATTCACTTGTATTACCAACCGAGGTAGAGCAAGTCGCAACTAAACAGGTTGCATGAGCGGAACCGCACTGCGATATCACCTCTTCCAGTCTACTCCTCTATCTTCATCCTATCTTGTACCCCTCTCAGGACGTTAAACTCGTCTCTTGTGGCGTAGCCGTTGGGAAACCCCTTGACGCGCCTAGGTTCGCGACACGAAGCATATGGTGAGCAACATTTACACGAATCACGAGACAAAAAACTCACCTCAGACATATAGTCACTTGGCAAGACGACGAAATATTTGCCGCCAAATATAAAAAAGTTCGACCACCCCGCAAAGAAAAAACCACGCACCGCTTATCCAACACCGGAGGTCCATATCGCACTGAACATCACACCAGTGCAAGGCGTGGACAGCTCCCAGAACCATGGGTCATTTATTGTTTCACAGGGACCTATAACACAGCTGCTGTCGACATCCACTCATCAAGCGGACCCCATAGCCTCTGGGATGGGTACTGCAGAGGTCTTCGTTGTCATGGATTGCCTCACAGAGTCGAGAGGACCTACCATTCTTGAAGTCCTCAGGTTGATGGATGCTGATGAACCCAGAGAAGACCTGAAGTATGTCAACGCATACAGCGAACTATGCGACCACGATATTACAAATCTTCTCGACATATACACGTACCCGGTAGAGCTGCTTGCCAGTTTCGGTAATTTGGGGAGGAAAGGTATCAACAACATTCGATGATACGCATGGGAGAGGTTGCTTCAACCTCTCACTTGCTTGCGGACTGGGGAGAGCAATGGCGATGATGAAGTTATCGAAGTCACCTCGAACAAGGTCTCGATGGTGTCGACGCAGGAGGCTGTTGGTTCGAGCCAAGGGGTTGTCAGGGAGACGACATCAGGCAATCATGAGGTGAGCCGACTTACTAGGGATCCCCAGTATGTGACACAAGGGTGGGACGAGATCCAACAGTGGGTCAATGGTGTCGAAAGGGATGACTTGGGGGTGGATGGCTCAGGTTCCGATGCGGATATCATTGTCGTGGAAAGTGAGGGTGAGGATATCATTGTCGTGGAAAGTGAGGTTGAGGATGACGCGTCACAAGAAGTGTGATGCTTTGTCATCACAGAACCCAGTCTCCCATACAGTACATAAACCGAACGACGAATCCCTTGCGGCGTCGCATATACCATTCGTGCCATAGTCAAAATAAAACTGGTTCACATCACAAAAACGGGAGCATCTGTATTGTAGAAATATAAAAAAAAGGTATTCAATCCGCTACCTGGTATCCGCAATGCTTGTACCACCCCTTCGCCTGCTCCGTTGTGATGGAGTGAACGGCCTCCCAAAACACATCATACACAACGCCATTCTCGGACTCCAGCTCTTGGTTGACGCGGTCACGGTTTGTGCGCAGCCATGTCTTGATGGTTGAGAAAGCCAGTTCAATTGGATTGAAGTCCGGCGAATATGCAGGGAGGTACAGCAGGCGTGCGCCGCATTCCTCAACCATTTCGCGGATGCCGGCGACCTTGTGAATCGAAGCGTTATCAATCACGAGGACAGATTTGGGGAGCGGCCATTTGTTCATCTGTGGGAGTAATCCCTGAACAAATCGAAGGAAATCGTTGCCGGTGATCGCGTTCTCGAGGACCTCGAGGTGTATCATGCCATCGATGGATAGGGCAGGCAGAATAGAGTACTTGGTACCGCGAAGGAAAAATTCGTACCGGCATGCGCGCTCACCACGCATGGACCACGCATAGGGCCTCCTCAACGTAAGACGGTTGAAGTGACTTTCATCTGCGAAAACGAGTTGCTCTGGACGAAAATGGGTATTGATGAGTGTCTTGAACTCCTCGCGGTCTTGTTCGTTACGTTCCAGAGCAGGCCGTGTGATCTACAAGCCGTCATCATGAGTACTGAACAAGCGGAAAGGAAGACGACACACCGTTTTCATGGTATATCCCTCCCGTTGGAGGCTCCGTGCAATTGTCTGCACTGATACCTCGAAATCAAATACTTCTTGGAGCTCGGCTTGGAGCTCACTGAGAGCCATGTCAGGCTGGCGTGCGATGCAGTCACAAAGAAACTATACTGGTGTGAGCAATGTTCAATGAATGGAGACCCACAAACTTACCTTGACCTCTGTTGAAGTGAGCACACGAGGCCGCCCTGGGGCAACGCGCTTGATAGACAATGCACCAGTGTTGCGATGTGTGTGTCGCAACCGCTTGAGGGACCGCTCGCTGATCCCTGTGTATTCACGGATCTCGGCATCACGAAGGCCTTGAAGAGACATGGCCAGCGCCGTCTCCCCGAGGTCATCAGAGATATGGCGACGGACCATGGGTGTGAGAGAAGTGTTGAGGGGCCTGTGGAGGAGACGATGCTGTGGACCGGTGGCAAAGGAGGTCAGGGCATTTGCGGGCGTTGCAGGGACGCGACAACGATAACTATTGATAACCTCAACTTCTGTATGATAACTTATATTCTAATAATTTCGCCTTGACTTAACTACGAACTCAGCTGTCAAACTTGGAAGCCCGCAAAGATAAATATAGGTAAACAGGGGCAACTTTTTTTGGAAGTCGCTGTAATACACACGGTTAACGAGGCAGTAATTATACCGGCACCGTCGTGCGAGACAATACCACCATTGGAGGCTTTTCCACCGACTCAAAATCAGCTTCTGAGACACGGTCAGAATGCGAACAATGTTGTAATTAAGTAGGTCGTCTCTCAATAAGTATGTTTCCTTCTCACCGGCTGCGCAGGATCGGCATAGCAATCGGGCCCCAGCTGTGGTATGGCGACTCTCCCAAAGTCAGCTCGTCGCGTAGCGTTTTGAATAATGGGTTCACGTTTTCATTCGCATACGCCATTGTCATCACATCGGCTCAGAATTTTACTATTCAAGGAAATACGCTGTTTCGAAACGCCTCCTTTATCACCTCCTGAGGACCAGATTGCACCACCACTGAGATTGCACTAATGAGCACCGCATTCATCGTCGATAAGTCTTGCAGGGAGCGACAACGATAACTATTGATAACCTCAACTTTTGTATGATAACTTATACTTGAGCTAGTGGGCCACTACTCTGTATGGCATGTCCGAGTTCTCATAAATATTATGGGGACCCATGCACTCATGAATGGAAGAGAGAAACATGTTCACCCAAGGGGGTGGCGGGACAAAAATCGATGACTACATGTAGAACTTTTTTTTTTCGGGGGTGTGAAGGCCCCCACCCCCCCCCACCTTCCAAATAAGGTATGTTATTCCCATACATGTTTCTTTTTTTTCTAGTATAAGCAAGTCAATTTCCGAATACAGTACTAGTGACGGCGACGGCTACCCCCTGCACTGCAGCTCTCGCAAGACCACTGCCGTGGTGGAAAATCGAAGTTCATGCACGCCTGATGGAACTGAGAAGACAGATATTCAATACAAATCATGGGAACAAAGGGGATGGCTCATGCACCCACACTGTCTCACACCCTGGTACCCGGCATCTCATAACCAACTTGCAGTCTTGAATTTCGTCATCCGTGATTGTTATGCCACAGATGCAGGCGTTGAGGGTTAGGATGTTCACATTTCTTTTTCGACGGGGTCGCACATTGACTATGGCCTCATTTGATGGCTGCGGATGGAGGCTCACGCCGTCAGTGGGGTCGGCAGAAACAGAGGGCACCCTCGAAATAGGCACACAACTCTCATCCAAATGTGTAGACAAGAACGCACACTGCTCAGCAGCAGCAGGAGCCGCTGTGATGGGCATGGGGCTAACATCCAGGGGAGGCGGAGGTGGAGAGGTTGGCTGCGGATGGAGGCCGAAGGCATTCGCATCATTGGTGGGGTTGGCAGAAACACAGGGCTCAACAGCAGCAGAAGTCGCTGTGATGGGCATAGCGCTAACATCTAGCAGAGGTGGGGGTGGAGGCGGAGGCGGAGGCGAAGAAGGTTCAGGCCCGGGCGAGAATGCGTTTGTCAGGAGAGGTGATGGGCTAGAGATGCTTGTTGGTCCGACATCTTGTGAGACCTGGTCTGAGGGCAGAGGAGCGGCTACCAGAGAATGGAATGGGGATGTTAGAGAGTACTCGGTGGAAAGGGTTTTGGCAACTTACTTGAGTCGTCACGGTCCTCGTCATCCTCATCGCCACCTTCCCCATCGTCATGTCCTTTGCTTTTTCCTGCATCGAGTGGAGGTTCCGTGCGCTGACTATACAAACAGGTTGGTTATTAATTAGTTCATTTGCGTGCAGTGGGTACTGGGTCGAGGCATACATGAGAGGCAATCCTGCATGGTGTGCTACTGAGACAGGAAGTGGTGGTGCACGCCGCTTAGTCTTCGAGTTATAGACTTTGTGCTTCTTGAACCGGGCTTGCCATACGGATTTCATGCCTTTTTTCTCTGATAGTGATCGCTCGACCATGGTTGGGAAGTGGGCCGGGGAGGTGAGTTGGTGGCGACCTCGGAAATGGGCTTCAAGGTTGTACGTCCACACAGCGGGACTGCCAGCAGGGCAAAGGGAACAGATTATAGGAACATTGGAGCACGGGGAGTTTTCTGACGATTCGGAAGCATTTTTGTAATTGAAGCGGACCAGGTTTGGGCAAGTTGACTTCGTAATGTCGACAGTGTACCTTCCGTGTGTCCCACGCCCCTTCGTCACATAGATTGGGCACATCACTGCTGGCCAAAGACATAGGCCACATCGTTCTTGTGTACGGTTGAGTTCCGGATCAAATAGGATATGTGCACCCATATGTTCAAGGACACGTTGCGTATTCTCCCAATCGATTGTTACAGCTGACCCGCATCTTGAGCAATCAGTATGCCCATCAACGCTTGCCTCTTCCGACTCCTTGGCTACCTCACACACGAAACAAGCCTCCCCTGGAATATAGTGTTATTTTCAGTCGAGTAAATGACACCATGAAGCGTACCTGAGCTTTGGTATGGGAAATCTTCGCATCGTTTGACCTTGGGCAGGTCCTTTCGGTCTTGTGTCATGAGCTCTTGAAAGAGGTTGCATGCTAGAGTAACAAGGAACATGCTCTCAAATAGGAAGGCAGGCTTTCCAGGGCGTTGAACGGAAACAGTGGGGTTAATAGGATGGACATGGTGGCCCATAACGTCATTGCACGAAGGGCCCATCTTCGAGGACCAGCACCAGTCATGGGCTTGCGTCATGTCGTCCTCAAGTGTCGCTCGCTGGAGACCAAGAATCTGGGAATCAACCTTTGCTGTGGGGTCGGTAAGAAGATGAATAGGCAGCTCCAATAGGTTGTCCCTCGACGCAAACTTGAGGCGGTTTACTTGCGCAACTGCCATCACAACCATCTCCTCACATCGCACAAGGATCGCGATGGGATTGCCGATACGAAGAGAAGGCGCCCCCAGAAAATTATTGTTTGAGATGACCAGACCAGTCTCGGGAATACTGCTCACTGCGTTGAAACATGGCAGCTGTTGGACGCGTTTCAAGCGATCTGTTGAGGACCGACTACCGTTGTATGTCATCCGATGGCGGAGTGCCTTGGCCTTTGATGTCTTCTGGCCTTGGACAACGATTTCTGATGTTGTTTGGTTGCGGGGTGACTCATCAGCAAGTGCGTCTTCGAGGTCTCCTTCATGCGTATATGGTAGTACTGGTGATGATGTTAAGCCTGAGCCGCACTCTCCCTGCGGTAGAGATCCTAGCACGAAGGTGTCGTCTTCATCATTCTCATCATAGCTGTTGACAAGGAGTCTCCCTAATGGTGAAAGCATGTCGATGCGCTCGTTACCATCCTGAGAGAGAGCAGTCAATACGGCCTCCATGTCAGGAACGAGATTGGCAGCCTTCTTCCGCCCAAGGATCCAGCAAGAGTGGAGATTCACATTCGCCACACATACATCGCCTCGCCAATCTTGGGGACTAATATGGTCAGCTTTTGATGTGAACTCTTTGTTTTCGTTAGAGAAGACCGGTAGCGTTAGACGGCGTGGCCCATAGTCCCACTCGGGATGTTCAGTGAGAATGGCCGCGACCTCTGTCAGCCCAGAGGCACGACTTCCCAACTGCAGCATATCGATATTGGCGTCAGTACCAACAGCGGTGCGAACAAGACCAAAGAACGTTTCGAGCCGGTCTGTTCCCAGAGAAGTGATGTAAAAGTTGCCAGTAGGGTTGTCGATTTTTGTTTTTGCAACACAAAAGAACACATTCTTCACCATAAGAACAATGTCGGTATAAGACTGAACAGGCATGAAGCTCGTACCCGCGGCGTTGTGCCGAAAGAGATGGAACGCGAGGTGGGCCGCAATGCTGAGGTGAATCAGCTGCTCGTCAAGACTGAGATCCACAGAGACATATGGGAATACTAGACTCCGTGCAAATGCCCCATATAGATTCAGGGCACGACGTGCTTGTGCGAAGGGAGGGTCGCTGTGTGGAAGCGGCGGTGGAAGAGCCCAGATTTCCTTCAGAAGCGAATATGCAAGAATCACGTCTTGCTTGTCATTGGGATTGAGGAGCGATCGAAGACGGTGGGATGGGACACCGTTTGATTGGAGGTGGAGGTGAAGTATGGACGGTGTAATACAGAACCCTAGAACTTCGACACCCTTCTTACGCATGAGTGTGTTCCGCTGGCGTTTGATGATGTGTTTGGGATCCTTGTCAGCTGTGATATCATCAGGGCCAACGAGAAGATTGAGAAAGTCCAGCGGCTGGA
This sequence comes from Russula brevipes, assembly GCA_022496215.1. Lineage (NCBI taxonomy): Eukaryota > Fungi > Basidiomycota > Agaricomycetes > Russulales > Russulaceae > Russula > Russula brevipes. Next base: position 15,149 of record WTXF01000257.1, read on the forward strand.
GCTGTGCATAGATTGGGGAGTCTGCGGATAACTCGGAAGTCATCGTCAGCATTGCCAGTGCGTCTCCACGCTTTGCTTCACCGTCTGAAGCAATGCATATCGTACGGTGGATTGTGTTGTTTCGGTGCTTCTGCTTATTACAACCATCAAGGATGGTTTTGATGAGCCGTGCATGTTCCTGGCTCGTTTCCTTCTTGCAAGTACCTGAGAATATAATTGGGCATGCGGCATATTCCTGAGGGTTGGATGAGAGCATTCCTATGGCCGCTACAGTCGCCTCCGTCGCAAGATGAACTTCATTGTTTTCTAGGGCGTTGCATAAGAGGTCAAGTTCTCTTTCGGATGTGAAGTCAAGGGGTATCCTTTGGTTGTGTTCCCGACAAGTTCCAAGGAATTTGTTATGTGAGTCGTCCCATCGAACGCGCTTTTCGATGGCAAGCTCATCTAGCATGAGGACTTGATGTACGATCCTTCTGGAAGATGATGGGCTGGAGGCATGTGCTTTCATAGAATCAAATGCAGAGTAACAAGATAATATATTCGCCTCAACATCGGCGAGTGTTGGAGAGGAGTGTGAGACCACCAGCGTTGGCAGTACCGTATTACGCTGAATGGTCGTCAGACTCGGCAGGGCCAAGGACCTGTGAGCAAATTCGGCAACGCACGCGCCACCTAGACGAAGCAAAACAATCGACCGCATGATGTCCTCGTTAGTATATCCCTTTGGTTGATATAGCTTCTCCGCAGCTTGCCCATATCGCTGAATGATAGCCCCGATTCCTGCCTTGTTCTTCAGTGCGGCCTGTATCAGTGGAGCCACACGCTCGACTTGCCCACTTGCAATAGCCAGTATCAACTGCTTCTGGTCCTCAAGCACACCAACTTTGACAAGTAGCTTCCGACTGTCGTTCAATTTGGACATGCGCAGTTGGGAGACAAGGTCATTCTTCCGCCGCACAATCACTATTAGCCCTCCAGTTCCATGATACACAAGAGGGGTTTTGTCGTGGGTCCCATACTCGATCTGATCCATGATGCCGGTATATAGGGCATTTGAGGTGAGTTTCTGACAGTTTTCGCATGCCCCTCCTGCCTCTGTTGACGCTTTCTGACATGACTTTGCTTGAATATAGAATATATCGTCGACGGACCGATAATTCCATGGTACGGAGAACTCGCTGTGCAAACCAAATGGGTATGAAGTGTGGTGATTCTTTCCACCTGGAAATGCAACCACGATCCCTTCACATGGCCACTTCTTTGTGCCATGGCTGTGTCTCTGCCGAACTGTCCCAACAGACACATCGTCATCGATTGCGTCTACATCGATGACCTGACGGTGTGTGGGGTACACAAGGGCGATGGGGGAAGAGTGGACGGCAGCAGTTGGGGTGGTGGATATAGAGGGATATCTGGTGTTGGCTCGCGTGAGTACCACTTCAACTGGCCTGATAAAGAGACTTACCGGTTGGCCAGTTCCTTGATGAGTGCATCAACCTTTGTCTCAAACAACGTGCCCTCCAGACCCCTTTTGAAGACGAAATAGCTCATAAAGTTGACAAACCCATCCAACCCGTGTTCCCCCCAATTCAACATCTCTGGGATGGCCGCCGCCATCTCAGTCTCACCCCACCCGAAGGCAGTCTTCATCATCCCATTTATGATGTGCCAATCATCCTCGCCAGGCTCAGCGATACATTCTTGGGGGTGTATGGAAAATGTGCTGAGGCGATGAGCTTGTGTAGCCATTGGTATATTGGGAGGTATTCGTTTTACTGCTCTGTCAAGGTCTTGAAGAAGCTGAACAGCTCTCGGACAGAGTCTCTGAGTGGCTCGCGATGTGAAGGACACCTCGCTCGACTGTTGTGCTGCCCATGGATACGGGGCGTCTGTGACAACTGCAGGGTTTGTGCTGAGCTCGGAAGCGGGCCCTTCGTTTCCTATGTCTATTGGGTGGATGGGAGGTGGTGCTGACACGGTGGGGGGATTCAAAGGCACTCGCGGTTTGAAGAACGCCTCAATCTTTTGATTTGGTTTGGATGGCCTTGTCCACAAATTCGCCTTTGTGCGTGTCTGACAGGCCTTTGATGCGCGATGCGCCTCAAGATTCTTGTGACCACCTGTTCCGACGTGAACAGTCTTTTTACAGTTGGGACATTCCAATTTACTTGATAAAGTAAACTGCTCTGTGTTGCTGTGCAATGTTAGACTTCTCTAGGTTCGTTTGTAGTATAATAGATTGTCTTACTGTACTTGCTTGTCCTCGGCCATTGCTCACAATATCGAACTCAAAGGTCAACAAACGGTATTTTTCTCTCGAGACTACTAGTAAATTGGCTGTCAGGCATTGTTGAGTGATCCTCAGTGGCACTTTCCGCCTTCCCTGCCGGAAATATACCTATCATTGCCATTTTTGATCGTGAATTTCACGCGTCAAACTTTTTTTTTTCGGGACCTCGGACCCCACCCCCCCACATAAGGTCCGGGATCCGCGTTCCGCCACCCCCTTGTGTTCACCTCAAGGTGGTCCATCCACGCTGGCACTCCTGTGTTCAGTGAAGCAGGACCTGGCAGAGCAGTGCCGCATGTGGTGAGTATGTAATCTGCATTTGAAGTACCGTGAACCAGCTGGGCCCTAGTGTGCCCGCAAGGAAAAGTGCAGCAGCGCACACGCATGCCAGATTGTGTGGGCTGAGCCCTGGCAGTTGTGGCTGCATGCTGCCTCCACCACCCCCTGTGGGGCTGAGTGTGAGCCCCTCGAGCAAGACAGGGGAGCGTGCGGTGGGCCACGCCTGCGATGGTTCATCAAGCGCAGCAACAACGCGCAGGGGACATGCGGTGTTTGCGAGGGTTGTAAGGAACACATCGCATGGTATGGGCAGCGCGAGGAGCCCAGCAGCACGGACTAGCACCTGCAGCACATAGAGAACATCGCCGACGAGCGGGTCGGAGAGGTTTATGGTGAGAAAGGAGAGGGCTGTGAGCAGGGCTGGCCAGCCTGCATTCAGCATCGTGCGCACGGTCTCTAACCCTGCCTGGGCAGGCTCGGTTTCAGGGAGCGTCAACGGGTTGAGTGGACTGGGTGCATGCACGAGCTTGGTCGAGCCGGTGGGATGCTTTTAGACTACAAGGGTATTGTATAGGGGAATCGCGTACGCTGCGAGGCCATCAGAGAGGGAGATGACACTGCATGCCAACAAGATAGGTGTAGACCTCCGGGATGGGTGGCACATCGGCTTTGTTGAGCTGATCAATACTATATCTCCGCGGAGTCCACCGCGTTTGGACAGTTGTGGTAGAGGGCCCATAGATCCTGATTTTGGCGCGTGCATGCGGGTCTGTGGAGCGTGATGGTGTGGCGGGGCACAAACGCATTTGCCCGTGACGGGACGAGTCGAGGTGCCCACCGAAGGTGAGCTGCCCGGCATCGTACGACCCGGACCTCCTACATTTGTTCACTTCGCTTCGCCTCGAGTTTTTTTTCGCTCAATGCAACTCATGGTCGTGGGTCTGGTTGAGGCAAGGTCTGCCAGACGGATGGGGATACACGGTGCGTCATCGGGGAAATGCTTCAGAGGTGATCATGCGCGCGAATGGGTGATTGGGGGGGCGTCGTGCTGTTTTGCGCAATCGCCGTGTCACCGCAGTTGTACATGTGCTGGACCGCGTTGGCGCATGTTTAGCCCGTGGGTGGATTAAGTGTGCGTTTGAAGGCGCGACGTTGTCTGGCATATGCTACTGGGTCGTGAGCGAGGGCTGGCGAAGGGAGGCGCCGCCATTGGGTACCACGTACCTTGTGGCGATGACGGAGACGAGCTGGCCTCCGGTGGCAGTGTAACGTGGATCACACCGCAGGTAAACCGCGCAGCGCCAGCTGCGAGATGAATGAGAATGGTCGCGGGCACGCAGCACAGACCTGGAAGACATTCGGCCGGTCGAGCCAGATCCGCTGCTGGGGGAGGCCGCTGTCGAGGATGACACGGATCCTCGCGCCGATGACAGCAAGTCCAGGGCCGAGCACCTTGCCACGCTCGCGACCCCTCTGGTCTTTCTAACACACCCTTGAAGCCAGAAGTTTAGGGTGCGTGATTTCGAGTTCGAGGGCGATGCGGTTGAGGCTCCGCGGCGGCGCGTGGTCGAGGCATGCAGGGCCAACTGGCAAAGTCTGGTGCGCACAAAGGCAACCGACTGAGGCGGAGCGAGCTACCCTGGAGACAGCCGCCACCCATGGTCTTGATGGGGGAGCCACCTTGGAAGGAGGCCGTCGCGTCGCCAAGAGGGCCCGAGGCGAGAATTGAGGGCTGCTGAAGCGCCGCAAGCACGCACGGTCGAAGCCATGTGCAAGGCCAACTGGCCCACACACAAGCGACCGACCGAAGCGGAGTGGGACACCCTGGAGATGGCCGCCACTCGTGATCTTGAGGGGAGCCTCCTTACGAGGGGGCCGTCGCGTCGCCAAAGGGGCCTGGGGCCAGACAAAAGGGCGCGGGCGACGTCGCCACGTGCTGCGAAGACAGTCTATCCCCCCACACGCGCAGATTGCGCAGGTTGTTGGCGAGGTCGTCGTGGCTCCTCCCTGGGAGCTCCACGCGTTCGTCGTACCCGTCGCGATGTGCTAGCGTCTGGTCACTCAGCGCGGGCGACAGGCTCTCCGTGCAGATCGCACAGGTCATGGGCGGTGTCGTTGTGGCTGCTCCCTGGGAGCTCCTCGCCTTCGTCGTGCCTGCCGCGATGTGCTCGCGTTTGGTCGCTCGGTGCGGGCGACGCACTCTCCACGCAGGTCATCAGCGGGGTCTTGCTGTGGCTGCTCTGCAACTGTGAGAGGGATGTGAATAGATGTCACGATACGGTGGTTGTTGTTGCTGTGATGTTTGCTGTTGTTGATCGTCTGCGTGGGAGGGAGATGTGACTGAATGAGATGCGCACTTGCGAGAGGAAGGCTGTGGAGGGAAAAGAGGAGCTGATGTTGGTGAGACAAAGGCAGGACAAGAGGCGCCGGAATGGGATTTTGTAGGGTCGTTCACTTACTCTGAATCCGGGGATGAGTGGTGGTTGAAATTTAAAAAAAGGATGAGGACTTAGTTCGAGGGTCAAGGAAAGGAAAGGGGAAAGGAGTCGAAGAGGGCGGGTAGCCGGGCACTGGCTTGGGCAAGTTGGGAAAGCACGCGTTGCTCGTGGTAGCCTTCCGAGCGCTGAGTCATGCTGGTGGTGTTAACGGTTTCTCGAGCTTTGCGCGGTGATTACGTTGTTGGGGTGTTGGCGTTGGTGACGGTGTTGGTAACGGTATATTGTTCTTGGGATGCTGTGGGTGTGTTGCTGTTGAAGTCGGAGGTGGTGGTGGTGTTGATGCGTGCGGTATTGGCGGCGGAGTTGACGGTGCCTTGTGCTTGCGGGGCGGTGGCGGGGCTGGCGGTGTTGATGGTATTTCGAACTTGCGGGGTGGCAAGAATGTCGACGTTGGTGTCGGTGAAGTCGGAGGTCCTGAGGGCGGCGGGAGAACTGCCGGCATTGTCGAGTGTGTAGGCGGAGGCTTGAATCTTGCGGGAACGGGTGGCGAAGGCTGGGGCATCGATAGCGGGGTTGGTAGGAGGTGAGGAAACGTCAGCGTTGGACTTGCGAGCGGCAGCACGGGCCTTGATGTATGTTGCAGCGGCGTTGTGTGTCGGAGTCGGGTTGTCTTGCGAATTTTGAGGGTCTTGCCGTGGGTTGGCGGTCACAGCTGAAGGGTGTCGGCTTCGGGGTTGGTGCTGGCGGTGGTGGTCTTGCAGGTGGCGACTAGATCTTGAGGGCTGTCGGCGGGAGGCGGGTCGGGGACGTTGGAGGCTTGCGAGCTGTCGGCGTTGGGCTTGCTGGCGGTGGCATTGCACCAGATCTTGGGGGCTGTGGGTGAGAGGCAGGTCGGGGACGTTGCTATTGCGGGTGTTGGGGACTTGAGGCGTGCTGATGGCGGTGTTGCTTTTGCGAGGCTTGCGGGGTGGTAGCGGGGTCTTGAGGGTTGGAGAGAGGTGGCGGCGGCGGTTTAGCGGGCGAGGGCGATGGTGGACGTGTGGGTGCAGGGCTGGCTGGCCCGGGCGGCGGTCCAGGCGGTGGTTCGAGACATGGAGGCTGGGGCGTATCGCGATGTAGAAGGGGAGAGACATCTGAACATGCGAAGAGATGGGAGACGAAGCGAGCACACAGCTTGGCTGTTGCTTCGCGTCCGAGATACGGGTCGCTCTCACTTGCAGTAGAATTGTTCTGGGATTTGCGAAGCGGCGAGGGTGGCGACGGTGACGTAGGCGTGGGTGTGACTGGCTCAGGCGGCAGCTCGAGAGGCGGAGATGGCGTGTATGGGGCACTAAGCGGCAGAGATGGCGCAGGCGGTGGATGGCTGAGCGATGGGAGGGAAGGCGCGGGCTGTGGGGACTGGGTGAGCTCCGATTTTGCAGGCGACGGCAGCGGCTCGGGCGGCGGTTCGAGAAGCGGGAACTGAGGCATGCCCGGGGGCAAAGTGTCGAAAGGTGAAGGGAAGGGGGCGGTAGCAACGGTGGCTTTCAGATGGTATTGCGGGCTGGCCTTCGCTGCGGTGACGGTTGCCGTTGCCGTTGGGCAGTTTGAGTCATCGACGCGGTCGGCTGCTGTTGCGGGTTTTGCCTCCTGGGTTTGAGGTCTGTCTGTGTTCTCTCCTCAGCAACAAAACGTCTTCTATCCTGGCGTGATACCGCTTTGCCAGGGCTGAGGCCAGCCTGGCCTGCTTCCGGCGGCATGTGCGTCTGAACCTTCGTTGCTTGCGCTGTGTGGTGGTGGTCTTGTGTGCTGCTGTTGCTGAAAACTGTCTCGGCGGTGGCGGCCGGCTGTGCAACTGGCGGAGGGGCGATGGCGGAGGCGGCTGTGAGCTGAGCGGCGGCGGACGGGGAGGCGACGAGCTGAGGGGTGACGGGCTGGGGGTCAACGAGCTGTGAGGCGGCGCGGGGTGGATAGGCTCCTGACGACGTCGCGGCGGGTGAGGAGACAGCGGGAGACGAAGACACAGTGGCTGAAGATGAGACTGCCGAAGACGGGGCTATGGCGACGGCGCGCTGAAGGGCTCCAGGCGGCGTGACTGCGGCACACTGGGCGATGGAGATAGGCTGATGGGCGGCGGCTGTTAGCGGAAAGGCGGCGATAGACGGGGAGACGGGGAGACGACGAGAGGCTCGGGAACAACAGTCGATTGGGGAACAACAGGCTAAGTCACAATAGTGGGGGCGCACTTCCGGCTCGGACATTAGCAGACCTGTGGCGGCACCAGGACAAAACTGCACGAGTGACGCGTATAGATCCGCATACAGGGGGTCACGAACGGAAAGGCTGCGGAGGGCACGAATCAGGTCTCTGAGCATATAGAAAATTTCGAGAGACCGACGGAACATGGTCCAGTCCAAGGTCCAGTCGCGAGTCGCATAGCCTTCTAGAATCTTCACGAGGTGATGTTCTTCAGTAACCATGTATCGGAAGACGGACTCTAGTTTCTCCTTATCTGTGAGACAATAGAGGGGGGTGGCAGTTGCGCGCTACCAGTGTGGCCTTGAGGTTGGATAATGTCGAAGTCGGCTGTGGTGTGGGGGGCATTGCTAAAAACTTGCTATTGAGGGTGCTGCTGGTGACAGGCTTGTTGGAGTCTTGCGGCGTGCTGGAGTCGGCAGCAGGGGGGTCAAGGACGTTGGAAGCTGAGGGGCGGTCAGCGTTGGCTTGGAGGCGATGGCGGTGACCGGGTTAGTCGCCTTCGCAGTCCTCGCCGCCCGTCTCTCTCGCCAAGCTTCCTCCCCAGTTCCTTCGTCTTCGCGCTCCGTCTCGCAGCTAGCACGTTCCTCGCGTTCACGTTCCTCCCGATCTCGCCTCTCTTTCTCTTTGCGCTTGTGCTCAGCCTCGGCGGTGGCGGCGGTGGCGGCTTTGGCACGCTGCTCCTGATCCTGCTTCGCCTTGCGTTCGCGGGCCTTTTTCTCTTTCTCCTCTTGTTCTGCTTGCTGATGATGTCTGCGCGCCCGCCGATCGTGTCACCCAGAACAAGGGCTTGTAGAACCCCTCGAGCCCGCCCCACACGAACGCGCTCGGGCTCCCGCAGAGACAGGGAAACCGCAGAAGTCGTCCCGAGACGAGGAAACACGCCGCGCGACCCGACCAGAGGACCGTACGCTGGACACACATCCGAGGGCAAGATGCACCCCGGAGCCATGCATGGACGACCTCCCAACCCCCCCGGCTTGTGTACGCAAAGCCCAATGGCTCGGGCACCAAACCGCGCTGATCTGAAGCCCGAAGGCCGCGCTTGAAGAGCGCGGCAGGTCGATCTTGACGGAGACGAGGGCGCGCACAGCGACTCGTGGCCCCAACCGGGCACCAATATCGAGGGTCAGGACGTCTATTTACGGGCGTCAGCTCTGCTCGAGGGGGAGCAAAAGAACTTACTAGCAGCGTGCAGCAAGCAGGCTGTTACCCCACCGACCGGCGATCCCGCACGGCTCCCAGTAAATCCGTATGGTATGCCCAATTTGGGGCCGCCTGGTGCACCTGCAGAAGCAGACGAAGGAGGGGGGGGCGCGAGCGATGGCCGATGGCGCACACCCCGCGCGCAGTGATCCCGACGTTCCCGATGACCCAAGGGGCCGGCGGCGTGCACTTGCAAGCACCGCGGTCGACTCCGAGGCCGCAGGGCCGCACACTACTGGACGCCTGGCATCGCGACTGAGCGCGATCGCGACACCCGCACCGGCCCAGCACCGAAGAACACGGCAGAGTTTGCAGTCATGCGTGATGTGCTGCACCGAGAGGTCGTGGGCGCCCTCAGCTGGGTTGCATTGACCACGCGTCCCGATACCACTTTCGCAGCCACGGCCTGACAGCGGTGTGTGGGAGGTAGCCTGCGAGGAAGGGCGCGATACATTTCATCGCATGGGCGTGACTCCGGCGCTGCTCTGGGGGCTTTGCGTGTGCTGCCGTTGGGGACTGTCTGGGCGGGGGCGGTTGGCTGCTGGGAGACGGCGATGGTTGGACTGTGGGGTGCTGAGCGGCGGCGGACGGCGAGATGAGAGCTGAGAGCTGAGAGCGGCGGACTGGGGGGTCGACGACGGGTGTGGAAAGGAAAGGCTCCGGGCGGCGTGGTTGCGTGGCTGTGGCGGACTAGACCATGACGACGGCGGGTTGAGGGCGGCGGAAATGGATAGCGACGGCGACAGGCGGCGAGGCGGCGCAAGGTGGAAAGGCTTTCTCCCAATACTGTAGCCATACATGTTTTAGCAAAACGGCAACGGCCGCAACGATAGCGCGTACAGTTCGCACGGGAACGAGAGGGGATGAAATCGGCAACAGCCGCAACGATAGCGCGTACAATTCCCACGGAAACGGGAGGGGACATAGGGATGAAACGGGAATGGCCGCAACGATAGCGCGTACAGTTCCCACGGGAATGAGAGGGATGAAATCGGCAACGGCCGCAACGATAGCGCGTACAATTCCCACGGGAATCCATAACAGCTCACCGGGCTCGGATGAAAAACATAACCGGTAAGCGGGTAAGCGGATCGGCAACGGCCGCAACAATAGCGCGTACAATTCCCACGGGGGTGGCACAAATTTCCCCACCCAGAAAATCGGCATTAAAACCTCATTCTCTAAAGAGAACTCGGAACTCGGTTCCTGGCCCGGGCCAAGACTTCTTCCCAGCAGAACGGCGTTGGGCGTTGATAAATGGTCCAAGACAGGCAAAGACTTATGAGAAGTCATGCAGTCGTGGCTGATCCGGGCAAGTCTCTCATATTCATACACGCGAATGCGTAAATTTCCGGGCATCATAGGTGAGTGTGTGCGCGTGCGAGAAGGTTGCACGAACAGTGCCCAGCATCCGTCTCTCGCCGTCCAACCCCAGCCCGAGATGCTGCTAACCTCTTTCCGACACATGTGAGGTCCACACGTCACAGACAGCAATGTGCAGCGGCATGCACATGCCTCAGCATTGACCGGAACGCCCCTCGATAGACGAAGCACGGCCATCATGATGCAGCGTCTTCCTGATGGCACTAGCAAGAAGGGGCCACATACAAACGCCACATATAGCTTAGACGGGGCGTGCCAGCCAGCTGGCGTGGACGGCAGCACTACGGCAGCCTCTCAGGGAACGAGGGGCGAGCGAACACGGCCACAATCCATCATCGCAACTGCGGTCCCTCCCCATCTCTTCTAATCTTCAAATATTCTTCATTGCTCGCTCACTGACAAGTGCTTCCTCCCCTCCTTTCTCACGCACAGCCCCCGATCCCAAAACGCCCGATCGCACTGAAGGAGGGGGAGGAGAGCTGCTGGGCCCTTCCAACACTGCCTTTTCCGACCCGACCCCATCTGGTGCCAGTCGGTATCACATTGTAGGCACTGGGTGTGAGCCCGAGCGCGTGTCCACAACCAACCGTGGAGAGTGTATGGGATGGGGGAAGGGAGGCAAGGCGATCACATAAGACTGGACAAGCTTACGGAGTGTGAAGGAGATAGAAGGAGTGGCGAGGAGGTCGCTGATGCATGGGGATGAGAGTTTATGTGCGGCGGGCGGTGCGCGCTGCGCCTCTGGTAGGTGCGTCGTCTTGGTTGTCGACCCCGTGCCCTCGTGCCTCATGTGTGATCCATAGAGAGCCAGGACAGTGCCGATTTCTCATGGGAGCCCAGCCTCGGCCATTGGCCGACGATATGGAGGACGACAGCGACGAAGGCGTGGAATGTCATGTACGCATGGTCTCGAGGTGCGGGTGCAGGTGCAGGAAGATACAAATCCCATCCTGAGCCTCCAAGCATGGCGAGCCCGGGTATCCGGTGACCTCGTCCGATGTGAACTGTTATTCTGTTATTGAGAAACGCACTCATACGGTACTCCTCACAGCTAAATCTTCTAAACCCCAATCCCTCTTGGAAAATCGAACTAAGGTTATTTTTATTCCCCCAGCCTCTTGTGCCAGTACATCACCTAGTCACTGGGGCTCTCGAATGGTGCGATTTTAACTGGCCGCAAACACGTCTGGCAAGAGATCCGAGAACAGACCTGTAAGACGTCATAAGCGCAAAATGTGAGCTCGGCATTGCACGATCGACGGAGGCTAAAAGGCTTCCCAATGTGGCAAAAGGCAAGATCGGCCAATGGGAGGCAGTGCCACTGGCAGTATTTTTCCTTCGGTCGATCGTGCGCACCGAGCTCATACACGCGACGTCAGAGATAGTCCGTATCAGCTTTCGCTCTCGTCACCTACAGGTGTATCATCTGTTTCCAAAACACCAAACACCGTACGCCAGTTAGCACGTGTGTGATATGTCTGATGTTTATTTGCTATCTGGAGTACTAGTAGCGCCGAAATTCTCACGTTTTACGTTTTACAACAACCGTCGCGTGTTCACTGCGCTGACAAACCAAAGTAGTAGTCGTCCCTGTCCCACTTCCGACACGCCTTGGGGCGCTATGCGCTCAGGCAACGTGCGCCTCCTTGTGATCATGATGAAAAGTGACGTCTACTGAACCAAGTTAAGAAAAGTGGGAGACTTGAAGACCTAGTGTCGCACTCACTCGCACGACAGCAGCTTGCAATAAATAGCCCAACTGAATTGGGAACAGGGAAGTACAGCCGACTAAGTGTAAGTATATGTAAGGTAACTCGGAGTTGGCTCAATTCTACGGACGGCAGCACGAAAGTACTAGACTACCTGGAACTCATCCGAAAAGTTGACAAACGTGATAGAATTGCTATCCTGCTGGAATGCAGCTGTTTGTCAAATAGCGTAAGCTGAAGCGTGCGCAGACTGAGCAGGAATCGCGATACTTACTTCCTACGAAGTAGCCACCCGGGGACGCATCGCCGGGCACACTCGCGGAGAACGCCTGCAGTGCGGTGGAGGGATTGAAAACGGCGACCCCAATATCCGCTATTCCATCTTTAGATCCAGTCACTCAAACGTAGGTCATGAGGTGCCACTCACTCGTGGAGTTATCAACGGCATTCATCAGAAAGAGTCTGACGGACCAGGGAGGCGAAAGGTCGCCGGTTTGCGTGATGGTGCTACCAATGAAATAAGCTCCTGGGACACCGATATGTCACAATTTACCACCTACAAAGTACTGACAAATGCTCCGCCGCGCGGTAGTAATTGCCCCCCCGATGGAGATGTGAATACGACACTGAAGGGCGGCGACGCATCATCCCTCGACTGAAGGCCCGAAAGAGGTGCGGCTTTGACTGAAGCAAGAAGAGCCGCGACGAGGGCCAGGAAGGTGATTGCGAGGCTAAATCCGAAACGGGTGTACGCCATATGTGGGTTTGACGAAACAAAATGTAGCTGATGGAGGAAGAACAGAAGAAGAAGTAGTAGTAGAGGGCGACTATGACTTTCGAAGAATGAGATGCTCTCAGCAGGGTGGTCTCACAAGTCATTTTATAGCCTGCAGTGGCCATGCTCGGATATGGTGTTTGTTTTTCCGAAATCCCCGCCGATGAGCCACTTGAAGATACATTACGAAGACTGTGCTGCTGTGCTGAGTAAATCCACACCACTAGTAAGTTGGGCTCGCCGCACCCTACCTAGGTTCGATCGGCGCAGCGGCTCATGGGAACGGCACAATGCACCGCAATGCCAATAATCGGGCAGGGAGGCCGGGATAAGGGGTCCATGTGCGCTCACCTCCTTGCTTTCAAGTTCCTTCCTCCAAGCGTCCTTGCAGTGGGAAATGATGGGTATCCTGCACCCGGGGCCGGGGTCGGGGGAATTGAACCAGGCCCGAGGCCAACTCGTCTACGTCAACTGAAGGTTGACAGTATGATAAATCGCCGTAGGAGAAAGCCACTAGACTCTCCGAAGTGGCCGACCAGATTGTGAGGGTGAAGGTATCCCGAGATCCGACTGTAGAGGTAAATAGGCTCAGACTCATCCGGCGTCGATCCTCACCTAATTTGGCGGAGTTCGAAAGCCAATTCGGCCTCATACCCGAACGAACGAGCGCACTCTCGCTCTCGGTCAAGCTACCAACTCACCCGGCTGCTTCTCGCTGCCACCATGACGTAGTGTGTCTCTAATCGATTACCGAATGGAGTCAGGACGCGCACGACCCATAACCGGTACAACCAACAACTTGAAATACGGCGTGAGTCTGCAAAAGCAAAGGGCTCCGCCAGCGACGAACGAGAATCGGCGACCTGTTTGGAGGGCCCAAAAAGGATGCTCGGCGATCGGCCAGGGCATCAGGGTGAGTGTGTGCACGTGCGAGAACGTTGCACAAACCACCCACAAACAGCGCCCACTGCATCATCTCTCGTTGTCCAACCCCAGCCCGAGATGCTGCTAACCGCTTTCCGACACGGGTGAGGTCCACACTGTCCACAGACAGCAATGTGCGGCATGCACTTTCCTTGGCACTGACCGGAAAGCCCTTGATAGACGAAGCATGGCCATGCAGCCTTCCTGACCGAAGGAGCCACAATGAAACCCCGGGCCCATGAATAGCTTAGACGGGCCGTGCCATGCGTGCCAGCCAGCTGGCCGCGGCGTTGACAGCAGCCTCTCAGGTGAACGAGTGGTGAGCGAACGCGGCCATGATCCATCATCGCAACTGTGGACCCCTCCCCATCTCCATTGCTCGCTCACTGACCAAGTGCTTCCTCCCCGCCTTTCTCACGCACAACCCCCGAACCCAAAATGCCAGATCGCACTGAAGGAGGAGGTCGGGGTCGCATTTGTTTGTAAGCACCTGGATGTGAGGCAGTGCCGATTTATCATAGGAGCCCAGCCTCGCCCACGATGTGGAGGACGATGGCGACGAGGAGGCCGAATATCGTGCTTTGCAGACCAATTGAAAATTGATCAATTAATTGGGTCTCCTGACATAGCCGCGTGTGGAGTGCCATGAGGCCTTTTATTTTTTATCGGGTTTGAAGGACAGCCATGGCGAGCCCTGGTATCATAGTTAATTAGGCTCCATTGATCGCCAAGACGGCTTGTGAACACGATGACCGTAGGATCAACTGACGTCACTAGAGTGGGCAGTGAGAAACAGCGCGACTGTGCATCTAATAAGAGGTACTGTATAGATAGATGTACGTCAGACAAAGAAAACCGTCCAACGGGAAGGAGGAAAGCGTCCTCTCGACTCAATAAATTGCTCTGCGTTTTATCTATCTAGTACCCAATAGCCACTGGCACTTCAAAGAACAAGGATGTCTGCCCAGTGCATCAGCACTCCCTCTCCGAGGAGTGACGTGACTCGCAGGCTCTTCTTCGAGACATTCGTGCCCTCCTGCGATGGAGGGGGGTGCGGCGGAATCGTCGACGATGCCCTCAGCCTCGCGTTACAGTTGCCCAATAATCTGAACAAGTCACTGTGTAGTCGAAGCGCCCTCTGACTCGAGGAGCTTGATGCGCTAGCTGGCGTGGTGAGACGCGGCGGAAAGCCTGACTAGCGCGAGAGAGAAGACGGTAGGGAAGAGAACTGTGGAAGCAGAGCGAGTGAAATCTGTCAAAGGGCCAATTGCGTGGCTCGTCTCTGGAGTGTACAGGGGAAAAGAGCCGGGAGGAAAGGGCGGCCTGTATTGAAGATTTGAATCATACCAAGGGAGTTGGCGGAATGCGGACTGTCCTGACTCCATTCGGTAATTGATTATAGGGACACACTACGTCATGGTGGCAGCGAGAAGCAGCCGGGTGAGTTGGTAGCATGACCGAGAGTGTATAGCGTTCGCTCGTTCGGGTATGAGCTACAGGAGGAACAGGTGAGTTGCTTTCGAACTCCGCCAAATTAGGTGAGGATCGACGCCGGATGAGTCTGAGCCTATTTACCTCTACAGTCGGATCTCGGGATACCTTCACCCTCACAATCTGGTCGGCCACTTCGGAGAGTCTAGTGGCTTTCTCCTACGGCGATTTATCATACTGTCAACCTTCAGTTGACGTAGACGAGTCGGCCTCGGGCCTGGTTCAATTCCCCCGACCCCGGCCCCGGGTGCAGGATACCCATCATTTCCCACTGCAAGGACGCTTGGAGGAAGGAACTTGAAAGCAAGGAGGTGAGCGCACATGGACCCCTTATCCCGGCCTCCCTGCCCGATTATTGGCATTGCGGTGCATTGTGCCGTTCCCATGAGCCGCTGCGCCGATCGAACCTAGGTAGGGTGCGGCGAGCCCAACTTACTAGTGGTGTGGATTTACTCAGCACAGCAGCACAGTCTTCGTAATGTATCTTCAAGTGGCTCATCGGCGGGGATTTCGGAAAAACAAACACCATATCCGAGCATGGCCACTGCAGGCTATAAAATGACTTGTGAGACCACCCTGCTGAGAGCATCTCATTCTTCGAAAGCCATAGTCGCCCTCTACTACTACTTCTTCTTCTGTTCTTCCTCCATCAGCTACATTTTGTTTCGTCAAACCCACATATGGCGTACACCCGTTTCGGATTTAGCCTCGCAATCACCTTCCTGGCCCTCGTCGCGGCTCTTCTTGCTTCAGTCAAAGCCGCACCTCTTTCGGGCCTTCAGTCGAGGGATGATGCGTCGCCGCCCTTCAGTGTCGTATTCACATCCCCATCGGGGGGGCAATTATTACCGCGCGGCGGAGCATTTGTCAGTACTTTGTAGGTGGTAAATTGTGACGTATCGGTGTCCCAGGAGTTTATTTCATTGGTAGCACCATCACGCAAACCGGCGACCTTTCGCCTCCCTGGTCCGTCAGACTCTTTCTGATGAATGCCGTTGATAACTCCACGAGTGAGTGGCACCTCATGACCTACGTTTGAGTGACTGGATCTAAAGATGGAATAGCGGATATTGGGGTCGCCGTTTTCAATCCCTCCACCGCACTGCAGGCGTTCTCCGCGAGTGTGCCCGGCGATGCGTCCCCGGGTGGCTACTTCGTAGGAAGTAAGTATCGCGATTCCTGCTCAGTCTGCGCACGCTTCAGCTTACGCTATTTGACAAACAGCTGCATTCCAGCAGGATAGCAATTCTATCACGTTTGTCAACTTTTCGGATGAGTTCCAGGTAGTCTAGTACTTTCGTGCTGCCGTCCGTAGAATTGAGCCAACTCCGAGTTACCTTACATATACTTTACACTTGGACAGTTATGATAGTAGAATATTTTCCCCTTGTTCCCTGTTCCCAATTGGACTATTACACGTTGCTGTTGTGGACTTGGTCTTCAAGGCTCTCGCCTTTTTACTTGGTTCAGTAGACGTCACTCACTCTTTCTATTATGATCAGGAGGCGCACGTTGTCTGAGCGCACAGCGCCCAAGGACGTGGTCGATGAAGAACAGGGTAGGTGACCGAAAGCGACTCGAGAGCCGAGAGCCGAGTCGGATCTGCAACGCGTCATTTCCGACGTCGCGTGTGTGAGCTCGGCATGCACGAATCGACGCGACCGAAGGAAAAACAGGATACGGTCCTGTAAACGAATGCTTAATTACGAAATGTGGGAAGATCGGCGAATGGGGAGGATCGGCCGCTAACTAGCAAGAGACCGAGAGCAGGCAGATCTGCAAGAACGTCGTCTGCTGACATTAATATTTTTGCGCGTGTGAGCTCGGCAAAAACGATGTAACTTAGCAAGATCGGCCAATGGGAAGGCACGATTGAGGCTGTACTAGTAGTAGTGCCGGCCCGGTGATCGATATACGCGTATGTCATGGTCAGGGAGAGACAACATAAGTTCGATTTTTACATTTGGGAAGATTTGGCTGCGAGGAGCAAGGCGAGGGGTACACATGCTGTCGTTCATTCCGACAAGGTCGCCAGGATCAAACCTGGAGGTTAATGGCGGAATAGCTCAGACTTGAAGAACTGCGAGCAGTCGGCTGTGCTGTGCGCGGGGCGTGAGCGTTGGCCCGTTGGGGCAGGCACACGAAGGAAGATCGCCCTCAGATCGCTCGGGAGCGATGCTACACACCAGACTAGTCGCCGGGTTCTGAGCACGAAGACATTGCGACATCTACACGCACCAAGCGCCAACAAAAGAAATAAGTCACAGGTGCCGATACCCCACAAGTAGCATTCTGCCTCGACCGGGGCATGTTCCTTGCCCACCTGTACTATTCAGTGAATGATGATGCACATCGGTGTTGCATTGGAGAGTCTCAGATGGGCTGCAGACGACCTTTCCCCAAGGCAAAGAAGCTTTAAGAAAGCCACGTCCTGCGAACACATCTAGTGCAAACAGCGAGGAGGATGATCAATTCCCGCCCCCGCCGATCTCCAACAGCGCCTCGATGCTCCGCCCTAAATCGCCCTCGTTCGCCTCGAGTACCCATTCAATCACTTCCTGATCGACCGCCGGGAAATCTGGATCAGCGTCCCGCGCGCAGCGTCGGCTGCGCGCGAGTGTGCCGCGTCGATCTCGGCTTGCAAGCCTGTGATACCCAGTCAGCGGTGGGAGTGCCGGTCTGGAGTTAGGATAGCTGTTCTGTGCTACGGCCAATGTCTGCGCCTGGGCTAGCGGTCGGTGGGTCGGGGTGTCGTCGATCAGGGCGTGTGACATTGGAGGCGCTCCTGAAGCCGACGGTGCTGGAGAGGCACGTCTCACCCGGGGTTTATATGGAGTGTGCAAGACGGATGGATCGGGCGCGGACGATCCCGGGTG